>JAOBAT010094582.1:0-16943 GCA_026413305.1 Hydrozoanthus tunicans | reverse complement strand
TCGCTTAGTTTGTTGTGTCAATGTACCCATTGACACAACAAACTAAGCGAAAAAAGTTTTTTAATTCGTTCTACCGAACGAATACCAACATTTCATTTTTTTTGTTCTTGTTTCTGTTGTGCTTACTCTACTTCACTTGCTGAGTTTATTTTTCAAATCAGGCTCGATGTGTGCGTTGTCAACATTGTTACTGTTTGTGGTACCACAGGTTTACCATCCTCACTGTGTGTTTCCGTTCAGTTGAGCTGTCTTGCTGTTTGTCAGTAACTCGCATATAATTTGTCCTCGTTAGCTCAGTCTCCCGCATTACGTATGCATTCAAATAAAGGTCACAGCACACAATCGTGGCTTTGAGGTGTGTTCATGATCAGAGGTGGGAAATTAGTTGGGGATTTGTGGGAGTTTTAGGAAGGTTTTGTGGGATCTGGCTGCAGGCGATTATCTTTATAGATGACGCATAGTTGAAACGTCATCACAGGAAATCACGAAACTCGCCCTTTGCTTTTAAAATTGACGCTCTGTCAGAAAGGCTGACCGTCTCGGTTACAAATTCAGTTTTTCTTTGAAAACTCGTATTTGTAATTATTCTCAGTTGCTTTACAATTTTAGGACAAAAAATAATCAAGCTGAAGGCCGCCATTTTGGATGTTTGGAAGTGGTTACCATGGCAACATCAATTTCGTTGATTACCAAATGAGATAGTTGACTACTACTAACCTGTGCAGTCCCCTTCCCAACTAGTTTCGTCAAAGAGCCTGTTCACAGCCAAACTACTACCAAAGTCATTATTCCTAACAATTTGAAGCGTTTTTGGTGTCGACAGATTTGCTGCACCACCCCTGACATTCCTTTTCTGTTGTTGCCATGGAAACCAATCAGAGTTTTCAAACTGTTTACATCGAATTTATGTCAACATCGTTGAAGAACATGATTTTTACAGTCTCATTTCTATTCTTTGGTTGCCATGGAAACCAATTGAGTGCCATTATTGGAAATATAGTGGACATTTATTACACATACTAAGTTTCACGTCAATTTTTTGAGTTATGTTACTTTTGGTCCGAATGACCCTTTCCCTCTTCATGACTTTGTGTAACTTTTTTTTTATATTTCCTTATGGGATTAATTTAAGCAATAAACCATACTTTTCTATGAGTTTATAAGAATGATAAACCACGCGGGGTGTTGGGACTTGGGAGAACAAGACAAAAGCTGTAAAGGCGAGTGGTTTATCATGCTCATAATTTTGTGAAATATTAAACTTTAAAAGAAATACCAAATTCTCCCGAGATGCGGCAAATCAAGCAAAACGATTGTACGACCGAATCCAAACCGATTTGCGGCAAAGTTTAAAAGAGAATTGATCGATTAATTGAAAAAAGTTTGTATCTTTGGAAAGTAAAATTTTTTATTGGAAGTTTTTGTTCAAAAATAAACGGCCAGAAATCATACGTTTACGAATCGTAAGTTAAGCCATACTAAGATGATGACATTTTCGATTTGGCATGGAGAAAACATGTAGTTGAACCGGGGGGGAGTACTTCGGGGTCAAAAGAGTAGGGATGACCATCGGAAAAATCCCCAAAATACCCTAAAAAAATCCCAAGGGAAAAACATTTTCTACCCTAAAGAATACCTCTCGGTTATAAAATTACCCTAAAAATACCAATTGAAACCTGGAAATTTTCCCTGGATAGCTAGCGGGTCGGCGCTTAGTCCTCTTGTGTTGCGCCGAACGTGATATGCAGTAAATAAAAGCACGCACGTAACTGGACGTTCGCCGTAGGACTTTTGTCATAACTTCTTGTTCAGTACGCACGTTTGCTAAAACACGGGACTGCAAGCAGTCCAATAGCTTCACATTTTTAAACCCCAAAAAATACCAGGCTCTTAGTTTAACACAGGATTTTTTAACAATCCCTAAAAAATACCAGACTTGCAATTTTAACCCCTAAAAAACGCGACGGTCATACCTACCATCCCAATATAGGGAGTATCCTCCGCCCTCCCCCGGAGTTAAACGCGGCAATGTTATGGCCGTATTGAATGATACTCTCATTTTCTCTTGATGATACATGATGAACTAGCGGAGGCCTAGTTCATTTATCGGAGGTTCAACTGAAAGTTAACTGGGGCTTTTTATACGGTAAAATGGAACACAAGGTTATTGCTACATTCGCAAAGTTGTTTGAACACCAGTGTCTTTGAAAAATGCCAGCGCTTAGGTACGGCACTGCTTTGTTGTAATTTTGTTATCAAATTCTGTGTTGTTCAAACGAAACTGACTGTTTTGTCTCGACAAACCCGCGATATCGTTCACGGTCCACCGTGTTGCCATTTTGGTTTGTTTTGCTTAGCTTGTGATGTTTGATTTCCTTTTTTGATACTTTCTACGACCGATTGGTTTGCATTTTGTTCAAATTTAAGTTTTTCCTTTATTATCTCGTTGCTGAGCTCGGCTAAACATTTTCCGAGTCTCCCTCTTTCTCTTTCGAGTTAAACTCCCGAACGTTACCGTTGGCGGGCATTTTTTCGAAACAAAAAAAGAGAAATTAATATTTTTTTTCGCTTTTTAGCTGTTTACGAGTGCTTTCTAGTTGTTTTTGACCAATCACAGAGCGCGCACTTTTTGGGTTTTTCTAAGGACTAACCACGTGCATTCCTGTTGTATCACCTCATGTGTTACAAAGGTTTCCAATACCAAGGCCCAAAATTTCCTAAATACCCTTAAACTCAACTAGTATTGCTTTATTCTAGTCAAATTTGAAAAAAAAGAATTTCCCCACTATTTATATTAAATTTAATAGTAAAAAAACTTATTTATTTCTTTTAGTATTGTCAATGTGCTGACAAAAAATAATTTTACTTAATTAGAAAGCCCCAAGTTCATAAGCCCCATAGTTTCTTTTTTGGCCTTTCTCATCACCATACAATGTGTAATGTGTGGCAAATAAACAAAAAAAATTGTACAGCACTAGCGGATGTACGCTCTGCTCATGTATTTATATAGTCTTGAACTGTTACTTTTTTGTGAAGCAACGGCTTGGGACATCACTGAAATCACCATGCAATGAAAAATTGTAAGGCACGGAAAATGCATTTTATTGCTTAATCATAAGTTCAAGATTTCATATAATTTTGGCTCTTACATTCGAATACAATGCAACCTCATCAATGATCAGCCCAAGGTCAAGCCATAACCCTTCAAGTTTCTTATTACATAACACATATTATATAATACCAGCAGAGGGGTTGGTGCAGCAGAAAGATCTCTGCCTCCCAATCCTAAAGTCCCTGGTTCGATCCCTGGCCTGGTCGAGGGTTGAATATTTGGATGACCTTCTTTCCCACACCCTTAAAATGAGTGCCAGCATTCATGGACTGCTTTAAAGTGGCTGCCTATTGTATGCTTCCGGTCCGCTGGGGGTAAACCAATCATTGTAAAGAGCCTTTGAGCATGCATTTTGAAAGGGCCCTGTATAAATGCCACTTTTTTATCGAGTTTTTTGTAGCACAGTTTCTCATAAACATTAAAAGTTAAATTTGTTGTTAAATTTTAATTTCAAAGAGGAATTGAAGTTTTGCAGCCAATTGCAAGCTTTATTTCAAGTTTTGAAAATGATATAATTCCAGTTCACATTTTACTTGTCTCATACACAACAGCAACCTGACAGAGTACACCACAAGTTTAGCCCTTCCTTTTACTAAGCTAAACTGTTGATTTATTCACTTTAAAGCTGTATCATTTTTTTACAAATTTAATTTCAAATTATATATGGATCTCAAAGAGTATCAAATTTTTCCATAAAGAAATTAAGGCTATTTATAAACACTTCTTCATGTAAGCCCTACAAAAACAGGACATTTTAAATATGAACCACTGTACAAGTTGTTTATTGGTCAATAGCTCACAACTGTTGACAAATCAAGGTATGTTCCAGTTTTTGTTTACTGACATGTTCCTTGCATGTTTCCTTCCATGTGTTTAATGCAGATTTTTAGCCTGAAAACTAAAACTTTGTAATAAAATGTGGTTGTTTTGTTCATTAAGCAAGTTCTGTTATTATAAAAAAGGCGAGGCTTCCACCAATTTTTTCTGAAACAAACTGTGTAACTGCTCTGCAATCTTTGTCAAATTGGGTGCACGACTTAATAGTAAAATCAGCTTAAAAGTGGAGAACTACAGTATATTTGTGTTGAGGGATCTTACGGTATATTTGAAATGACTGTTTTATTCAAAGAAGAGATCTGAGAAGTTGTAGCAACTCAAAATAACTTTAGTTTTGTTCATTAATACCAACCAAAGCACTAAACCAATTTATTTATACTGATTTATACTGATTTATGTCTATTGAAGAGCTGTTGTAAGTTGAAATTTATTTTCTCTCCTTTTTACCATCTGAAAATGAACATAAGTTAAGAAGAAGATAAACACTTCTAATAAAAATCAACATCAACTCATATCAGCATTAATCTTCATTCTAAAGACTTTCGAAAAGTGTCTAGGGTTAATAAATTCTAGTAAATGACTTCATTTTAGAAAAAAAAATCAGCTTTAAAGGTTTCATGAAGTGAACTTAATAAAAAGATATGCTATACTGTCCTTTTAATCACAGGCTCCTGTGATATCGAACAAATACAAAAAGGGTTTCTGTACTTAAATAACTCTATGTAAACCTGTGGGAGGTTGGGAAAACGCAAGATAAGCGTAGAAACCAAGAGGTGAAGCATCATGGTTTCCAGCTAATTGAGTGTTCTCCCAGCCTCCCAAGTGTTTATATCTGGTTATGCAAAACAATTTATTATTTTTTTTTCAAAATAACTAATGAAAGAGGAACAAAACATTGTTGCAGACACACTTGGTCTTACCTCACTGGCACAGATTTGGTTTATTTCGCAGCAACAAACATAGTTTTCTTATGGCAAACCTAAAACTAATAATAGGCAAATATTTATCTTGAAAAATACATATTATAAATTAATTGGAAGCACAAAGCAGTATGATACAGAAGAAAAACTTGATAACTGAAAAAGACCAGTGGCAGTGTTAAATAAAAGCATGTTTCACTTTGTTTATAGTGAAACATAATATGTGAGACAACTTACCACAGAGTTCTTGTATTGAAAAGAATGCCACTGTTAAATAACTACTTTTAAAATTTATCTATGTTAATTATTAGATACCAACTTGATTCCGTTAGGCGCAAATCATTGGCTACAAAAAACTGCCACTGCCATGTTTTGTCATTTAAAAACACCACCAGCTTAATAGTGCAGCTCAGTCATTCACAACTATCCTTGCCTTGTCCTCACTGAAGCTTGGTGGCTTGGATTGCTCAATACCAAAACAATCAACACCACCAAGGTTACTTCAGAGCTTTAGATCAAAGATTGCGATAAAGTGCAAATTATACAAAAAGAATTGTGTTTCAATGTTTTTGTCATGACAAGTAACTTCAATATGCACAAAACGTCGATGATACATTTTTTCTCACTTTCGACCTCCATTTATTCACAACAACTACCAGAATCTTTCGTTTTCTGGACGTTCCTCAAGTTTACTCCGCCAGTGGCAGAAAATCCAGATCGCTCGCTTTTCGCTAATTCCAGTTCCGTTAACCTTTTTACTGCAGCAATGAAGGCATTGTCGACATTCGTTGCATCTTTTGCACTAGTTTCAAAATACGGAATACCGCCATTAGATCTGCACCATGTATCTGCCTGCTGTTGGGAAATCAATCGTTCTTCTACGTCCACCTTGTTGCCAAGTAGAATAAATGGGAACGAATCAGAATCATTGACATCAGCATAATATAAAAATTCTTTCTTCCACATGGTCAGATTTTGGAAGCTCTGAACATCTTCTACGCTATATACTAACAAACACAAATCTGCTCCACGATAAAAGGGAGTTCGGAGACTCTTAAATCGCTCTTGGCCTGCTGTATCCCATATCTGTAGTGTATAATTTTCGCCTTCGAACTTTATGTCTCTGTTCAGAAATTCTACTCCAATTGTGTGAAAGGATTGACTGGTGAATTTATCGTTAACGAACCGGTTCATTAAACATGATTTTCCCACACCGCCATCACCGAGAAGTACAACTTTCAAGAGAGATGTCTTGTTACTCATTTTTAAAGTAAAAGATGACTAAAAGTTTGTGAACTTCCTTTTGCGCCATAAACGTCACGTCATGTGACAAACAGCTGCTTCCAACCTCGTCCCAGACTCTTCTCTTGTGAAACGCTCGAGGAACAACGGGAAGGAAGAGAGCCTGGGACCAGGATAAAAGGAAACACGAGACGGGAGGTTCAACACACACACCCGCTCTCAAGATGTAGCAATCAGAAGTTTAAGGTCATTCCATTGAAATAAAACCCACGCATTGATTTTTGTCAAACTTTTCTCATTCGTCAATCATTATATGATTCCCCCTCTGGGCTATTTTTCTGTTATTGTAAGATTGAAATTAAAACTATAGATTCCTCATGATAACAAAGAAACGTAAAGAGTTCTTCTGGATTAGGAGAATAATTTTCTTGTGATTATTAGCAAAAAACATATATGATAGCGAAGCATTTTTGTGTACTTTTGTTGTTGCTATGTTTCCAATACCTAAAGAAACAGTGTGTTCTCGTCCATCTTTTTTCTGTTTAACACTCAGATTTTTCCTATTTTTTCTCTTCAGTGGGTCCTGTTGAAATTTGATTGATTGGCAAAAAAAAATTGTGGAGTACCCATGTTTGTTCAGGAGAAACTCAAGAAAACTGCCAAAACATGTGCTTTTTTAACAAATTTCTGAGGGGAGACTGGAACAAGTTAAACAAAAAGCCCCGTATCTTATAAAGAAAACTACTTTTTTGCATTACTCTTTCTGATAATACTTCGAGAGCTCAACATTCACTAGATTATGACAAAAATGTGTAAACTTCTTAAAAATTTTAATATGCACAGTAAAGATGCACAATGCAAAACTAGGGAATGACCTTAACTGAACAAGCTCAGTTTGAGACTGTGTAGAAATATTCCAAATGTTCCCCATCACACCAAGGATGCCCGTGAATGCACTGACCTACCAAGAGGCTTTTTACAATTATATACTTTTTACCACGTAATGAGCATATTTTCAATAACCTTGATCGGAGAGATCTTCCAATAATAATTAGCAGAAAAAGTACAGACATATTTTATTTCCCTTCTTTTTCATCAATCGATCTCTTTGATCCAAAAGATTTAACTTATTCTGTAGAATGTTCTCTGTCCTCACCAGAAGGACAAAGAAGCTGAATAAAAACTTGACTAGAACTTTATCTACAAATCAAAACTTTCAAACAGAGAGCTACAACATAGTTTGGAAATCCTCTTTATACACACAAATTACCAAGGCGTTCCTTATTAAGACTGTATCTGAGTATCTGTCGTCATAAACTTAAGATAAAATGATGACTACAACTAGAAAGGTGGTAACTTGAAATAACTCCGGTTTCGTTTCATTCGGTGCAGTTGAGATGTTAGCCATTTATTTAAGGTGACAAGTAATAAGAAAAAGAGCTTCCAATAAACTCCTTAATTGTATATATCTTTTGCACTAAAAAAAACAAGTCAAGAATCTGTTTCACTCTTTTCTTCATGTTACTTCTACATATTCTGCCTGTCTTTCGTTTCAAACTGAGACAAAATGCATTCCATTACAAAAGACTGAAAACGTAATAATTTTTATCTTGCAGTAGCTGATTGTACAAAACTGTTTTATACGTCAAGGTCTCTCGAACTGTTCTAAACCAAGTGACATTATTAACAAACATCTACAGTGTCTCAATGTGAATTTTTTAAAATCTGTTAGCAAAAAAAAGATTCTACAAATTTAACTTCAATAAGAAACTCATTTTCATTTTTTGTTATATATAAGAGTACATATCTTGAAATGAACATGCCCCATAAAAAGTTTTGATTTGAACAAAATACAAATTTCAAGTATTTTTACAAACCTTTAATAAAAACAACAAAATTGTCACTGTTTCGGTACACCAAATGCCAATTACAAAACATGACATCAATATGACGTTGATTAAGGAATGATGCTCATTATGCAGTATACAGCTGAGGGTAAAAATAACGCAAAGATCTGTTGCAGCACGATTTTTGCTACATCTCTTTAAAACTTTTCTCCTTCAACAGAATTATTTCTATTTTGATGCGATTAGATGCCAAAGATGCACAGTTCTTTATTCTACGTCACACTGAAGCTGTCGAGGCAAGGGTTGACCAAATAAAGATGTAACTTGAAGATCCAATAAAAATTTATGTTTTGTTCGAATCAATAAACTTTAAAATGGGAATGTTCATTTAGAATTTGATCTATAGGGAAAAAAAGAAAAGTTCGACGGGTCACTTTTAAAGGGCATCTATACAAGACTAGTTTCTAGCTATGGAGAAACTGTGACCCAAGAAACTTTCTCTCTACAATAATAGGATCTGCTACACAACAGATACAGTACATAGGAAACTGACCATCAACCGTTCTACTCTTTATCCAGTGACTTTTGATCAAAGTACTGGCTAGAGGTTTATAAACAGCATACATAAATTTCAAACATCTTAGTCTTGGTTAATAACTTTTCCAAACTCATTCACAACTCTTCACATTAGACCAGCAAAGTTTTCAACTTAAGGGAATCAGTGAATTTAGAGTCAAATATTACAGAAATATAGAGGAAGTAATTTCTTTTTCAAAACGTGGCTTCATTGCAATAATATTCTGACATAGGCAATTTCAACACTCACCGGTGTTCGTTAGAAACATAGTCAAAATCTAAAAGCGTAAGTTTTACTTAAAATAAAACCTAAAATAAATGTCTCAAAGTATGTTACTGATGATTAAATTCTGTTTTACTACCAACTTGTGTAACCTTTACTTTGAAGTAAATATTAAAGACTAGCAAGTTATTAGTTAAATTAATCTTCTTATTTTACAGTTGCTGTTAGTAAAATCTGCTGCATTTCCACAAACAAGAATTTTGGCATTTGTTCAAAGGTCACCATCAAAGGATGGGCCATTACTTAAAGATTAACATCAGCTCTTCTTCAAATTTCAAGCTTAGTTTGAACAAACACTCTAATTGAATTTGCCTACCACATCAGTTGCCTCGTAATTTCACTAAAATCATTATAGAAAAGCATAAAAATGGCTAGAAGTGTAGCTAATTGTTACAAAGTCCATGAAAATTTTGAATAATTGAAGGGTCTTGTGAAGTGACTTTTGACGAAGTTCTCAATTCTCCCTGCACTATCCCTGTTATCTCTTGATAACCACTGGGTCAGTTACATCATTTCTGCACTAGGCCTTTCAATTGTACATGTATAACCTGACTTTTGAAAATGATTGAAAAGAAAAAAACAATTTAGAATGGAAGAAAGGGGGAATCTTTACTCTTTTTTACAGGCAAACTCTGTTATTCTTATTTTGAGGAAATTCAGAAGCAGCAGCAACACCACCCTGTAGTATTAAAATGCTAACAAGTAAAGAAAAATTACATACACTGGTGAACATTAAATATATACATTTTACATGCCAGATGTGCATATCTACAAACATTGCTTTATATATTCTTAAACACCAGTAGGCTTCATACTCAATCTACTGGGCCCAGTTGTTCAAAGGCCGATTAGCCCTGAACTAGGGTTTAGATTTTCTAAAATCGTTAATAGTCTTTCTGATGATCAATAAACTAACCTTGCTTGAAAATTTGTGGTTAACATTTTTTTATTATCAGAAATTCAGAGTGGTGTTTGCAGGCAAAGCAAACTTTTCATTAAATAAGTATTATAACTGTTTGTGTCAATTATTAGAAATTTTTGTCATTCACCCAGTGTTAAAATTAACCAGCTTTTGAACAACCAGGCCCAGAGTGTCAATGCACTGCATACTCAAATGACACATAGTAGTTTCAAAGTGTAAGGCCACTAATGTAGAACTAGTGTATTTCTGATCAAACTGTAATTGTAAATAAAGATCTACTCTCCACTTCAGCATCTATAGAACCGTTTACAATTCAGTTCAAATGATAGTGCAGCAACAGCTCCTTTCACCTGACTTTTCTCGATTTCTTTGCCCTAAAAATAAAGTATTGCAAATCAGTGCAAGAATTTGTCATAGTATTTGTTTCAAGCTGAAAAAAATAGAACAAAATTCTAAGGAATGGAATATATAATATACATACGTCACACTTACTTACATCTCTAACTCGAAAATAATAAGCAGGTCAAAGAATGTTTCTTTCATTTTATAGCATGCCAATTTCAGAAAGGTTGATGTTCTTCCCCAACAAACTGAGGGTGTAATAATACTGAGGATATATGTATAACTGCAATAATACTAGCAGTTTTTATCAAAAGGGGAGTGCTGCGAGCAGTTTTAATATTCGTCTTGTAGTTATGGCTAGGTTTTATGTAATTTCTTTGCTGGAAGAGTTTCTGAAGGGAAAAACTTAACTTAGATTTTAGTCATAGACATTAGCAAAAAAATAGTTGTATTTTGTATTTCTCTTCTACCACATGTGACTGACAGCAGCAGTTTTACTACTTCACATTATCTAATTTGTTAATAACTGTAACAAAAAAAACTTTTATTGGCAGAGTAACTTTCTTTAAATACTACTGTGGATCAGAATATGAAATTCCTGAACTGTTTGATTCGAGGGCAGACTTTGCATCCAACGGAACAAGATTGGGTAGATAATTAAACAATATCATCTCCGAATCAGGTATAACTTGATTGTCCAATGAAAGCATTTAAGAACATTCCATCTCCTTTGTCAAGGATTCTATTAGCTGTTTACAAGTGCCATTGCATTACTGGCAGTGTATCATGCAGTAACTGATAAAAGAGCATTGCCTACCCCATGAAACATTGATGAAATATTCTCTACCTTGATGAATACATACTTCCAGCATTTAAAAATTCGACACCCAGCTATATGCAAACTCCCCAAAACCTTCAGCGAAAAAGCATGTGGTGACCCCCAGCTGTTTAACAGGGCCAACCCACACATGGCAAGCAATACTGCCGCAAGTCATAGGCACTTTGGGCTCAAAATCATCTTAACACTGTGACACTCAAATTTCAGCTTTAAATTGGTATTTTTTAGGGTAATTTTAAAACCGAGAGGTATTTTTTGGGTAGAAAATTTTTATCCCTTGATATTTTTAGGGTATTTTGGGGACTTTTCTAATGGTCATCCCTACCCTTTTGACCCCAAAGTACCCCCCCCCCGGGGGAAAGTGTACAGTTACGGTAGCAGACATTTTATGTAGTTAAAGGGAAGAAGTACATGGGCTCAAACTCAAGCTACAAGGACAAAATTTAAAAAGTAATTAAAATAAAAATAAAATAAACAAAAAGAGCAAAGACCAAACCTTGACTGAGCACCTAGTTATAAACCATGAAGTAATACAAAAATTAGTGCACGAAGCTACAAATTCAAATTCTCTCTGAAAATTAAAAAATTTTAAAAATAATATTAATAATAGTTAATAAAAAAAACAGAGATTGAATAACCATTAATTTCAGACCTTGAGCAGAAGGTTCTGGAAGGTTCTCCCTTGCCACAAGGTGCATCACAACTCTCTTGCCAAGGGTGAGATGAAGTGCTGCAACATAACATAGCTTTCAGTTCCAGCAACTCAGGTAAGCAGACATGTATGTGACTTTAAAAACAAAAGATATTGTTGGCAGGCACAGTGACATTTTCCATGTACATGGGTGCCTTCTTGAGTTTCTGCTGATGTCACAACTTCTAGTGTACACAATAAATGTCTGATTTTCTGATTAAGTATTTACTTATTCATATCACCTGTATAGTGAAGAAGGCACTTTACTCTGAAAATGTTTCCCTCAATACTTAAAGTTACTCAGACAGAGTAATTACAATTGAAAAAGTATACTGTTCATTACATATAAATTAATCCAATTTTTTTCCTGCTATTGTGGTAGCCAAGCCAGTAGTTTGTTTTTCTGTTTTTTTATGTTACTTTGTTTTGTACATAATACATAATCATTATATATATACCTTAGTCTGCACATTTGTCTAATAATTTATTACATATTAATTTTTCTTTCTTTTATAAGTCAAAGATTAAGCTAATAAAATCAACAAAATGAAATATAAAGAGTTAGTAAAAAACCTTGAAGGTTAGTTTAGGAAATGTAAGGGAAAGCAATAATTATTCAACACTGCTATCATGCAAAAAGGAAGATAAATATTATCATGGAGCTGTTAAAACCAGATGTACAGTACCGCTCGAAAGTATTGACCCATTTGCCGCTTTCTTGCCACGTTTAAACTGCAATTTTGGGCTGCAGTTTAGACGCGATATTTTGAGGTCGACCGCAAAAAAAACTGCGTTTTAGACACAGTATTTTGCGGTCGATAAAAACCGCGGTAAGATAGACCGCGGTTGTGTTTGAATAGAGTGTTAACTCTTTTGTTTTGAAGTTCATTCAAATTTAAAATATCATTAGGTGAAACATTTACGCTCTGACGATTTCCACGTGATACTGTTAACAAGTTAAAATCTGTCAAAAGTCGGTTCTAAATGCTTCTGTTACTGCTAGAAGAAATAGAGTTATTTCTGGAACAGTGCTTAATATAATTTAAACTGTTTGAGAATTATACTTAAGTTCAACTTGTAATGAAAGGAGCATCTAAATTCTAGAAACCGTTGCAATTGAGCGAAACATACATTCCGCTTGCCGCTCGATCTTTTCACACCGAACTCTTAAAATAGTGAGTGTGTCTCTCTGATAACTTTTTGCTGAGATTATTTTTTACGCCAAATTGAAAGAGTCAAATCTGTTTGTCTTTTTATGTGGAGGTTAATTGAGATTTCTGAAGTACAAGAATCGCAAAATAAAAACGGCATCAAAAAATATAAACGGCAGGTTCAGTTAAATCACAGCTCACGCGCCGAGTCACGTTGTTTCGTCACGTGGCTAACTTTAAAATAACTTGTTGCTGCGAGCCTAACGGCTCGCAGCAACACTATTCTTGACGGGCTTCCTGTGGCATTTCCGGTCAGTTTTATATCCAGCCGGTATCTCGATCTTGTGAATGGGCGATGGATGATCCTCTGAGCACGCAATACTTTATCATCAGTGGAGATACCTATTGTAAGCAGCTGAGCAACAAGTGACCAGGCCGTGTCACCAGCGAGGGAGCTACATTAGATGAAACATGCACTTTGTGACATTTGTTTTTGTGAATTCTTGCTCGCAGCACTTCACTTTCTGTCAGAAACTTCTAGTTTAAAAACTAGACATCAAATGATCAGACCCAAAGAAGTTTGGTTTTGGTGTTTTCTGCATTCTAAACAGAACCCCTTTAAAGTTCTTATCCTCTAGCTGAAAAGATTGAGGAATAACAAACTTCTCAGTAGTTTGTCTGTTAGTTCGAACATTAGAAGGGTTTTGAAAATTGAAGTTGATTGGCTGTTAAAATATCGTACAACTTCTTTGGCTAACAGTTATACTTTCCAAAACGTATGTTTTGAACACAGAAATGTTTCTCTACAATCTTTGCAGCAAACAATAATTTGAATAGGTTGAAGACCGAGACAGCTTTATACTGTATTCAGCGAAATGTAACGAAACGAAGTGAACCTGGTTCAAAGAAAGTTTTAAAAGACGGCTGCAGAATGCTTTCAGTGGCATGCGTACGACAAACACTAACATAACAAACTTTTTCTTTTTTTTGTAAACATTGCAGTGACTTCCTAAGCACCTTGATTTCTTCTAGCAGAACACAAGCTTTTGCGAAATGTAGCAGCAGGCTCGAATTAATTAGTTCAGTTGAGATTCATTTGTTAAGATCAAGAATTTGAATTTAAGATGTTTTTCTTCTGATAGATAACTTGTGTACCGCAAACCTTTCAAGGTTTCGCACTGAATGATTGCAAGAATTATTTCAAACTTTTTTCCATGCTAAGAATAGAACAGAAGTAAAATATACATTTTTGAGACAACATTTGACAGTGCGTGAACAAGCACTTACCAACAAGTCTTATACAGTAACCAACTATTTTCAACCCGCGTTTGACTCCTCGTGTTATGAAATATCCGTAATTTCAGTAGCACACGTACGAAAAACAACTCAACAAACTAGTTTAGCCCGGTATGGCGATAAGCCTTATTAATAGACCGTGGGTGAGTCCTCGTGTTATGAAATATCTGTAATTTGCAGAATGTCTTCAACGGCACACGTACGACAAACAACTCAACAAATTTTTTTAGCCCGGTATAAGCCTTTGACTTTGCTAGAATGCCCATTAATGACAGGTCGAAATAGACTGCGGATGAGTCCTTGCGTTATGAAAAATCTATAATTTACGAATAGAGAATTTCTAAAGAAGGCATAGAGAAACAGACATAGAAACAGAACTACGTAGTTTTAAGGTTGGCTTTCTTTGCTACAAATGTATAATGCCAGAATCAATATAAAGTTTATAATTTCTTCTACTACGAACGTATGAATCCAGGAAAGGCAACAACAATGATTAATCTATAATTATGAACACAGAAGATTTCAAAACAGAACTGTAGCTGACGTTGCTTGTATCACTAAAATGTGTTGTAGGTTGTGATTAAACCCAACCGTAGCCTATTGTTCGGTTAACTCAGAGATTATCACTGATACGGAGTTAAACAAAGCCACAACAATATGAATTAGGCACTATTGTTTGTAACCGTGGTTTTTTTTATCGCGGTCTTCGGTCGCCGCGAAAAACAAAATGGCGGCAGACGCAGTTTGAACGTATCCCAATGGGTCAATACCTTCGAGCAGTACTGTATACTAACCTCCTAAAGTCACATTTCCATGTAAAAATCGACCTTGGTAAATCAACTTGAGAATGTTGTGAGAACTAACAGCCTCTGATTTCCAATCTAGAATTTAAAGCTTTACAAATTAGATTGTGATCTTGAAAGTACAGTAAATTTAATCTACAAACTAAACTTTTTTATACACTTCAGCAGACTCCACAGTAATCAAACAATATTGGTCTCATAAATACAAAGCATTGAGCTATAGCTACAAATTGATTTATTAAAATTAAAATCTTTTTCTCAATTTCAGAACTTGACTTTGATTAGAATTTGTTTACCATAAGAGCTTATTAATCAGGACATGCAACTCGATCAGCATTTCACCCTTTGGATTATGGCAATTTTGAAAGTCTTTTTGAAACTTTAAGCTAGTCCACTTGTGCAAAAATAATATCTTTAAACTTAATGAGAAGACTTATATCATAATTTTTTGATACTGGTATCTATCTTATCATATCTTATCTAAAGGGCAAGCAAATTATTTTGGCCTCTGACTTTTAGAATTTTCAAGTTGCCACCTGTACATTGGGCCACTATCATGGCTGTGAAAATTTATAACAAACAGCTTCTCATATAATTTTATGCTAGCACTATTAAAGTTCCATTACCTATAACACAACTATAAATGTTACAACTGAATGTCTGAATCATCAAAAGCATGGAAAATTTTTTCAAGATTATGTAAATGGTAAAATTACATAAACCATTAATTTTTTGAACCAGTAACTTGTAGCTTCCAAACAGGCTCTCCTGGAGGGTTTGGGAGCAAGCAGCAATCAGGTGGATGGGGAGAGGAAAGGAAAGCCTGCAACAACCTGTTATGTTTTTGAGAATTCTATGTTCAGACTCATATTGAAAGCAACGTTTCCATTGACCCACATGAGTCACATGACAATGACTCAGCACATGTTGATCAAAATAGAAAAAGCTCAATCTTACAACTTTGTCAGTAGAAAGTGTTACATCAAAGCTTTCAAAAACCAATGTTTTAGAGTTGGAAGAAAAGCTTCCAACTTTACTAAAGTTTACAAGGCTAAATATGAAAAGATGTGCTAGCAGTTCTTCAAACAGGGTTAGGAAAGAGTCCTCAGTCATCCAGAATCGGTTCACAAAAGCTCGACTTAGAATCAAAAACTTGAAAACTTCTCAACATGAAAATGTTCAGTGAAAATTCATCTTTGTAGTCATTCATGAGTCATCCCTCACAAGTTCTACTATCCAACGCAGCTGAGACCAACAAAACATGACAAATAAAATTTAGTTTTACTTGAAGTCAACATAACCAGCCATGCATAAACTGATTGATAAAAAAAATATTGAAATTGTTTAATTGAAGTTGTGCTACCAAATGCTGCATGAAAAGAAAGAACATTATAAAATGAATGCAAAAGCCAATATTCAGGTAATGGAAAAACTGTCATTAGTCTTTCAGTTTTCTATAACTTAACTTGCTTTTCATTTTAATTTACTTTTAGGTGCAAAGTACATTTAATCTTCTCCTTCTTCTTACCTTCTGGCCAGTTTTCAAACACATGTTGTGTGATGTAATAGGCCGTGTCACTTGGAGAAAATAAAAATTCTGCTGTTCTCCCTGTCACAAGGATTAGCTTTAGGCATATCTGGAAGAGACAATTGAAAGTAATTCAAAAACTATCAAGTCAACATGAAAGTCCAAAATAATACAGAAGAGGGACAATTTTCTGCAGAAACTATGCATTAACATTAAAGTTTACTGAAATGAATGGATGTAACATTCATAAATATTCAAACCTGAGGGAAATGTGACCATTGTTGAGGGTTTAATGCAAGAATTGTATGAAATGTTAAATCTTCCCTACAGTGTGGTTTTGAAAAAATAACAGGGATAATTTAGGGAGAAATGACAACTTTATCAAAAGTCACTTAAGTTGTTTTTGCAGTAGATCTTTTAATCATTGTTAAAGAATGATTCTTTTGTCATAAAAAAACCAGTCTGTTTTGCAGATATAAAAAACTGGAACAAAAGAATGGCAATTTAAGGCTTTAAAATAACAATATAGCTGCACCAAGATAATAAGTTTATCGA
>JAOBAT010094571.1:0-16944 GCA_026413305.1 Hydrozoanthus tunicans | reverse complement strand
TATCTAAGACCCTCAACACCAGAGTCATTTGTAAATCATTGTTAAGCGCCTTTGATCATATCCACATGGAAAAGAGCTCGAGCGCTATATAAATGCCCAACATTATTATTATTAACAAAGTACACCTACTTCTCATATGTTACACACACTACAAAGAACAATCTATTAATAGAGGCTTAATGATCGAACAAAAACCATTTTCGATAACTTGTTTAGTTCCGCTTTTAAGGGGGTGTCCTAAAATTGATTTTGCACCACTTAACGTCCATTGGACGTTATGCAGGGGCGAGGCACACCCTTATGTCCTTTGAACGCTTAGCGATGCCAAACCCGGAAATCTTCGGACACCCCCTAAGACAGCTTATTTACATATCAACGCCAAGAACAAATTGGTCAATGCACCTTTTTAAAGAAAAAAATTTTTTACTACTATCAATAATCAGGTATAGTTCTGGAAAAAAACTACAAAAGAAAACAGTTTGCTGTAGGAAATCGTGCCACAGCACTTAAAGTAAGTAAAGAAATGAGACGAAAGAGTTTCTAACTTGCATAGAACTCCAAGTAACCTTTAACCTTTGGAAGGTCGAATGAACTGCACAAGTATTTATTGAAAGGACAAGTGGGTTTTGTACACTAAAAATTACTTTATTTAAAGTTAAGATTGCAAAAAGCAAAATCTGCTCACTCGTAAATATATTTTACGGCATTGGATCAAGATAGTTGATTCGACACCTTATTTTAAAAGTTTTATCTTTTTAGTAATAAACAATCATTAAATTGCCGTTTCAGTAAAATAAACTGTTGTGTATCTTTGTTTCCCCATTGCAATTTGTTGGCTGTTGCTCGTTGAAGGAAATTCTGAAAATAAATTCAATATTTAAATCACTAGTATATTTGTTGGATAGATGAAGCTACTGAATACTACTGAATATTTCCTGGATAGATGAAGGCTACACAGTACTAGTATATTTGCGTTTAGCCCAAGTTCCGAGGCGTGCCAAAAATTTGTTAAGACAAAATTTACCCTTGATGAAAGTCAAAAAATGATATGCTGTAAAAATGAACCAATAAACTTACTCCTGGAAAGAAATAGTGAAATCATTTCTTGGTTTCTCAAAATCAGAGAAGAGGGAAATGGAAAGTCGCTGGACAGCGAAAAGCAAAATTTCTCGCTAGTTCTATCTTATTACTAACTGTTATTACAAGCAAACTCATATGATAAATTTGGCAAAACTGTTCCGGTTACCACAATTTTGCGAGAAAACACTGGTGCATTCTAGCCCCCTGCATAACAAGAGTTTAAATCATATTTCTGACACTTGAGATCAGCAAATTGGCAAACTAGATATTCTGCCGGCATGGATCAGAGGAGTGGGTTAGATGGGCACTATACAAGTAATCCATTGTGCACAAATCAAGCAGTTAGAGACTTGATTCAATCAAGGTTCAGTATTCTTAGCCGATTTCTTCGTTCTAAAATTCCCCTTAACCTCCTAGGGGAGTGGCACTTATATTCGGTTTGGTAAGCGGAGCCACTCATCCTTTTTCACCTTACGATTTTTGGTTTTCGTAAAGTGTTCAGGGTTTCTTTCAGGGAAATAGCTTTATAAATTAGTACTATAAGGCATAGTTAATATATACGGACTGGTTAGGAAACCATTGTGGTAATTCTTTGTTCGCCTCTTTTTTTTGGTTGTTTGGACTTCATCAAGCCGAAAATACAAATTTCTTGAGATATAAATCAACAAGTAGCCAGTCAAAACATTCTCACCAACACAACTGAAAAAAAGAATGTTCGAACACAAAGCATCTTTCTACGTTCTTTGTATCGTATATGGGTTTGCTGGCTTTTCTAACCAGTCCGTATAAATTAACTATGTACCTTGTTTTGTGAGAGCGAACCCTGTAAATAAATAAAATAACCGTTTTGTGGCGCTTGCTGTCCTACTTTCCCGAATATCTACCCAGTTGTGAGAAGTTAGTTTTGGTGTGTTAAGTGTATGCAAAATAGGAAGCTTTTCATCTCGGAAGCCTTGTCGTGTGTGCGGACCAACTGCCTAATTAGGTCGAAATCCTAAAAACAAGGAAACCCGCTAGCACTCGACATTATTGTGTCTATTTTAATTTCGTTGAAATATTTACACAATCTTGGTATGATCAACACTTCATTATCAATTTCATTTAAAGTTTCCGCGATTACGTTCTTTTCCAAGGGCACAAGTACTTCTCTAGCTTTCTTGTTGACTGAGTTTGGTAAATCTTTAAAGCGGGAAATACAGAAACTAAATAAACGGAAGAGCAGTTATGAGTGACAGAGACAGGAGGAAAAGTTGAAGCAAAAACTTAAACGAAAAACAAAAAGACGAACAAAGTATCTGACAAACAACAAAGCAGACACATACAGAAGTTTGATAAATAGTTAAAAAGAGAAACAAACTTAGCGAGTGTAAATTAAATTCCAAGACGATAGCTGTACTTGTAGAACGCCTACACCTATAATTTCACATATGCATTTCCAAGATAGAAAACAGAGAGCTAAAATGACATAAAAGCTAAAAGGAAAGCAACTTTTTCATCGGAAATGATATAAGAACGAGTTATCAAATTAGAACTATTGATAAAACTTAACAAAAAATATTTTTCTTTTGTCTTATAACTGCCTTTTGAGGCATGTAAACGGTTAAAAGCAACGATTGCTGTCTTTCTGTTTTGTTTAGAAGAGTTCTTTGTTTTTGCCTCCTCAGCTTAATTCGTGTTGAGCCCTTACAAGTTCAATTCCCTTCGTGTTCCCAATTTTCTCGTTAACAAAAGCTAGCGGTACTGATAACTTGTCAATAAAAGTCTCTGGTTGTACGAGTCGTCGAGAAAATCATCTTGCTGACGAAGTGCTCTGTTGACACGCAGTTTGGAACTTCAAAAAACGAACGCAGTTTTAAAAACTCTTTGAACGCACAACATTAGAATCAGTTAAAATGAGTTCCTTTGGTAATTAGATCCTTGATGTGTCTATGCTTTCCCTTAATTATTTTTCTTTGTCGTTGTAATCTATCCATGGTTCTGATTGTATCTCCAATAAAACCCTCAGTTTCAGCTTGACACGTTGATGTGTGTTGGAGCTTGCTACCTTGTTCTTCTTAATCATCTTTGAGTCTTTCTACGTAGTTCGACGGGAAATAACCAACCTACACAGTTAAAACAGCAAAGTTTAAGGATTAATACCAATCATCACGCCCATCATCAAAAGTGTTATTACCAATGCGCCGTTGCCATCATCGCCACCGGCTCGATTATAACTATTGTCTTTACAGATACAAACACCATCAAAACAGAAAAATTTAACGAACAAAAGATACATAGTCTAGATATCCACTCTATTAATACCATCACAATCATTACACTCATCATCAACAGTGTTACCACTATCGCCATTTTCATCATCATCACCGACTTATAAACACCATCGAAACTGCAAAGTCTAATGAACAAAAAGATAACATATATTCGAGATACCCACTCTATCAATACCATCACCTTCACATCCACCATCAACATTGTTAATACCACCTTCGCCATTACCTTCATCACCATCAACGACAACATGAAAAATGACCGTTGTCTTTACAACACGAACACTATGTTTGTGAACATCTTCATTATAACTGTCAATAATAATTAACTTCGCCATTATCATTTCTGTCAAAAAACGGTTTATTTCTGTGAAGTGAACTGAGCAAGTATTCAGTATTCATTACATATTTCCTAAAGTATCTCTCAATATTTCTTGGAATAGCACCTAAAAGAATTCTCTTTCCCCTTAAAGATATCACAAGACACTCTATTTCTATTTCCTAAAGAATCTCTCCGTATTTCTTGGACTAACACCCAAAAGAATTCTCTTTCTCCGTAAAGATATCACCAGATACCCAATTTTATTTCCTAAAGTATCTTTCCGTATTTCTTGGAATAGCACCGAAAAGGATTCTCTTTTTCCGTAAAGATATCACCAGATACCCGATTTTTTATTTCCTAAAATATCTCTCCGTATTTTTTGAAATAGCACCGAAAAGGATTCTCTTTCTCCGTGATGATATCACCAGACACCCGATTTTTATTTCCTAAAGTACGAGCCGTTCCACGTACCTGTCCCTCGCACTCTCCTTTCCACCAATCGCCATCTTTATTCAGTATAAGAATTCTTGCGTTTTTCTGCAATGCATGATCAAAAGCAGTTAATTTTCTTGCTTCAACAAAATCTACGTTCAACTTTGTACGAATAACTTAACTATTACTTTCTATAGTTAGCCGAACTTCGATCAGTCACGATTCGAACCACATAACCTTACTGACTAATGTGAGAAATACCAGACTCGGCGGAGACAGCATCGCAAATTACTCGAGTTGAAAACAAGGTTTGGCATGGCCACGAAAACCTGTTACTTCCGTGACCACAAAAACTTGAAATTTAAGAAATCGAAAAGTCGAGACATAGATATCCACTATTTTCTTTATAAAATACAATTGCAGCTTCAACTTTAGAATAGTGATAATAAACCATCGTCTCAGTTAAACTTGAGACAAAAAAACAGATCTGTAGCATCTTTGTTTCGCCTTTAAAATACGAAATGAGAGTCTCATACTTTTAGACATCAGGGCCCGGTTCCTCAAAACCCCGATTAACTTAACCCAGGATTAACTCTTAACAAAACCTATTGGTTGTCATGGTAATTAAACCTGGGTTAGCACTAATCTGGTTTTGAGGAACCGGGCCCAGCTGGTCAAATGAATCAAAACCCTATTCTTCCTTCTCTTTGACCTAAGGGCTTCTCGTCACTTATGTTAACTCTGATTCTATACTATTGTATTACGAAGGCGACTATCTATTCATAGTGTTAGCAAGTTTACGTGTTAAATAAAACACTAGACTTTAAACATTTTGTACGGAGCGACTACGTTTCAATAAGCTAGTTCGGAATCTCGGAAACACAAGCGCGCGTCGGGATAAAATCAAATATTTATCAAACTTAAGAAAGGATTATAAATGAATCCCATCCCGCTTCATTGCGTTCCTTCGTTTAAGTTTCACGAATTTTACATTTTATCCCGACGCGCGCATGTGTTTCTGAAACTCCGAACTGGCTTGTTGCATCACCTGCTTCTTCAGGTGAGTTGTCACGTGGACTGCGCGACCAATTACGAGAACGGCCAAAGAGACCACGTGACAGATCAGGTTCGCACTGACCCGAAGAAGTTTGTGTGGTAAAAACCAAACGTAGTCGCTCAGTACAAACTGTTCAAAATCTAGTGTTCGACTTAAAATTTTATCATTCTTGTTTACGAATTTCAAATTTTTTCTCATAATTTTTCCATGCCAGGCAAAAAAAAAAACGCTCTCAAATTTTATGAAAACCCTATCGATACTTCTAGAAAATACATCTGCTTTATAAACGATTTCACAGCAAAACTATAAAAAGAACAACATATCTTCAACTCGCTGTTTCTCGGATGTTTTAGTTGCATTTTTCCTGTTCAATTTAATACTAGTATCTCTACTAACAGGCATCGTAATGTCCTTTGAGGTCCGAGCGTCACAAACGATGAGCGTTTTCGCCAACCAAAGGCTCTAAAGCGCTTTAAACAATAAACTCTCGTCATCTGTGAACTCAAAATTCGAATAACCAAAAACAATTTCCACGTCTAAGTATGATTTTTAATCAAAAAAAGATCGGGATGTAAATTCTGACCGACCAGGCCGGGGACTGGTAACATGTGACGTAGCAGCAGTGAGTTTTTGCTTAAAAAAGTTCATTTATGTTAAAAAATGTCATAAAATTTTTCTTCAAACGTTTTCAAGGGAATAATTCATTGATTAAAGTTATAACAATGTGACTATTGTCGCCAGAATTTGTTGATAAAAAAGACTGTTTTGCTTCATGCCTCGTGCTACGTCATATGCATCCTGCTACGTCATCATTGCACGATTCAAGTCTGAAAAATGTTAAAGGAACGGCAAGAAAAGGTTTTATTTTCGAAAATTACTATTATTAAAGGGTTCTACTTTTCATCTGGAACTTAAAAAAATAAGCTTGATCGGGACTTTTAAGGGCCACTTACCTGCATCGTAATTTCCTTGGGGTTCCGAGCGTCATAATTATAAAGCGCTTTGGCCCATCCAAGACCTTAAAGAGATATACGTCAAAGATTTGTATGATGGTTTAACAAATTTTTAGCCGTTGACTACCAATGATATATGAGTAAAGAAAATTTATCAGTATGTCTCTCAGTTGTAGCTAAGTGGTAGATCATCAACAGATCTGTTTTGGAGGTCGTGTGTTTAAATCCCGCCACGGTGTTTATTCTTTTCTCCGTTAAACCCATTTCATTTCTAAGACAAGCATTCAGAGTGAGTATTTTTTTCCGTATGGGCCTAATTCATTTCTTGGAATAGCGCCCAAAAGGAGTCTCTTTCTCCAAATGGATCCATTTTATTTCTTGCAATAGAGCTCAGAAGAATCATTTTCTCCGCATGATTCCAAATAACTTCTGGGACACATAAAGAAATAAACTCTTTTTCTGCATGAGCCCATTTCATTTCATGAAACAGCTGTTAGAAAGAGTCCTTTTCTTCATATGGAGCTATTTTATTTCTTGGAATAGTGCTTAAAACTGATAAGTCCTTTCTCCATATGGGCCCATTTCATTTCTTCGAATATTGCTTAGAATGAGCCCTTTTTTCTCCATATGGGCCCATTTCATTCTTTGAATAGCGCTTAGAAGGAGTCCTTTTCTCCATATGGAACTCCTTTTGTAGGATTAGCATACAGAAGGAATAAATAAGGTAACACGTGTTTCTACAGCCTTTTAACTATTACTTTAATTTACGTAACACCTAAAATATCATCACAATAACTAAAAAAAGAGAAAAGTAGCACATATATCCAGTTTTCGATTGAAAGACACTTCTACCAGGCTTTTCTTTATTAAGGACAAAAGAACTGGAACACAACAAGCGCACATATGTACGAACTGGATTAATGGTTTGGAAAACTGTAATAACTCAAGCAAACCAAATTAGCCATACTCTTGTCGATGTTAACGCTAAGCCCTTTCTCGAGTCTGTGTGGCCAGTTAGGGCGGCGCTTATCTCTGGCTTCCATAGTGCTAAGTGGATGACAAGACAATAACCCATCGCAGCTAGCCCCTAACAGAAGCTGGTACTCATTTATACAGCTAAGTGAACTAGAACAAGTCGGGTAAAAGGTCTTGCTCAAATACACAACACACACAACTCGCGATCCTAGGATTACGAATCCAACATGTTAACCCCTCGGCCATGGCGCCGCATTCTTGTCGATGTGCTAATAGGTAAAAAGGCAGTAAGGGTGATATACCTTTACGTTTTTGTTCCTCTCCAATGCCGTATCTCAAACACGTGTCGAGACCAGGAAAACTAACACCAAGGGTGTTAGTTCTGTAATATTCGATCAATTCCTACAAAATAAACGGTGTACACAAAGAACATCGTGAGCAACTTGTATGTTCGAATGTATGGTCGCTCAAACAGTGCTACTCCTTCTAGAATGAGCACAACTGGAAACCCTATGGTTGAATTTACGTCATATGAGTGCATAAATTCTAATTATTATTAATAATATTTTTTTTACTATTTTTATTATTATACTGAGAAAAATGATCATGAGGTAATCATTTGATACAAACATCCTGGCGTGTACCATTCGCTTCGGAATTTCCTTTCCTTCAGCGATACTGAAACTAAAGTAGCTTTGTTTTTGTGGCAATATTTGGAAGATGTTTCGAAAACGTTTCCTGGACTTGTTTGCGCTGAAAACGACCCAAACCCAGAAACATTTAGACTTAAAGCCAAAGTTCTCGAGTTAAAAACAATTTCTCTAAAACGAGTAAATACTTTGTTTTATTCCTAAACAAACTGTAAAAGAAAGTAAAACAAACTGCAAAAGTCATTTTCTAGTTATAGTAACCTTGATCAAATACTAAAGCAATGAAGCGTTTTTCATTGATTGTTCAAAAGATGTTTTCGGCTCAAAATCTCCATGGCCATTTCAGCCCCAACAAAACAAAACTTTAACTAACTTATCTCTGTACTGACTTTTGTAAACAGCTTTAAAACATTACTTACAAATATGGAAAAAAATAATTTTGCTTGTGTGAGGCAAAACATTCCATCCTCGTACGGAATTTTTATGTGCTTCGTGGAACCTCGAAACCTGAAGATTAATCATATTTCTTTTCAAAAAACAAGAGACAACAAAAAAACAACCCAAGGTCAAATACAGCAAGGTGTCTGCCATGCAATAATTTCCATTTTCGCCGCTACAAACTCTTGGAAATGGTTTTTAACTACCAGAATAACTACAAAAATATTTAACCTAGACTCACAGACTCCCTAGTTCCCAGACCTTTCATCAGCTCGCCCGCTGCGCCGGTACAACAACCCTGGTACTCTCTAAAAGCTCTCTTTTATGACATAACACAAAATCATATCACGACTTAAAACAACAGAGGCAAAATCGCTTATAATGCAAATGAAAAACAACTTCTATATTTTGTGGCAAATCTTTTTTCAACTCAAACATTACTCGTATTTTGTATATCGTGACAAATTTTTCCTCAATAATTTTCTTCTCAAAGTTTGAAATAAATAAACCCCATAAGGTTACTAGATATTCTTACCGATTTAGCTCCTGTACTTAATATCAAAACGTAGTTAAAGTGTATACATCACGTTAATAAAAACCTTACTTACTGTTGGGAAAAACGATGGTATGCTCTTCCAATTAGAGCAAATAGTCTTATATTTATTTTGCGTTTTGGCAAAGTAGGTCCTGGGTCAGAGCATAGTTAATATATACTGACTGGCTAAGAAACCATTCTTGTATGTCTTTGTTCGCCATTTTCTTTTGTTTTCTGGTCTTGACCGTGCAAAAAACGTGCAGAAAACACAAAAGCTTTTGAAATGCAAATCAACAAGTAGCCAGTAAAAACCTTTTCACTAACACCTGAAACAAAGAGTGTGCAGGGTCACGGTTCGTTTAACATAAAACAAAGCACCTTTGTACATTCTTTGTATTTCCCTTTTGAGGTTTGCCGGCTTTCCTAACCAGTCGGCTATATTAACTATGGTCATAGTGGCGTCACTCACTTCTTACTCGCTATGTGTGCATTTAGAAATACTTTTACTGTGCCGTTTGATATTCTTTTCGTCGTGTTGGGTATTTTCAACCACTATTACACCACAAAGAAAAGAGCGCTTACAAGTTCTCTCTGACCCAAGATTGTCGTCACTAGGGTTTTTAGAACCAAGGAAATCTCGTTCAGGCTCAGGAAACTCGAACCTTGAAGCCCATAAAACAGGACATGGAGGGCTTGAACAACGAAATACAACTAGCCACCATTTTTCCCAGCATCAAAAACGTAAATAGTGCGAATTTTTATACACATGGCGTAGACACTTAAAACGTACACCCATGTTAACTCACCGCACACTCAAAGCATATTCTCCAGGCCGATTTTGACTTTCCCTAACAAGAAAAGTCCCATCAGTTTTGCTATCGAGTTCTGTCTCTGCCGCCGCCCTTTCAAGGGTCCCTGCAAACCTACATTAAAATACAAAGTACTACAGTGATTGAGTTGGTGAATGCTTATGATTGTCAAGTAAACTTAGCTTTATTGCAGATAATGTTTGAATTCAGAAACTAGGAAAGATTTCCCTTTAAAAACATAGAGGATAAATTTGTGTCCCTAACAAGACTTTTTACAGGACAGGTTGTTCGCCAAAGGTAAAACCCCGACCAGGAGACCAAGGGGTCATTTTTTGTCTGGTTTCTAAGCTTAGCTTTTCTGGAATGTTGGGACCTGACTCGAAAAGCCTTGTGGTTTCTAAGGGTCCCCTAACGCTATTACTAGTAAAATCTTTATATTCTGTAAACATCACATTATAGTGGAGAATAAATTGGACTTGACCCTAAAAGGAGTGCTACACTACCATCGGCACAGCTTTCGGAATTATCGAGACACACGAACCACCCCTTCCCCATGACAATAAGGAGATGACCTTATGTCAAGAAACAGGCGTAAAACAAACGCTAGACTTCCATCAGCATAGCTTTCGGAATTATCGAGACATACGAACTACCCCTACCCCATGACATTAAGGTGATGACTTTATGTCAAGAGTTAGGCGTGAAAGAAAATAAATGGTTGATTCAAAACGGAGGTTTATGTTAACGGGATAAATGGACTAGCTGTCGGAGAAAAGCAACTGGGGAGGTAAATCTAAGAGTGCCTAAAAGGGGCAAGGGTTACATAATCAAAAGAAAGTTATAAACCAACGAGCTAGTAAAGATACAAGTACCAGAACAAAACTTTAAAAGAACCAAAAAGGCTCGCATTAATCCAAGTGAATGAAAGCGTCACTATAAACTAATAAAAAAGCGCTAACTAGCTGTCAGGGCCGAGTTCTTAAAAAGACGATTTATTAGCCCCTAATCCAGGGTAAACTCCTAATAAAATCTATCGGTTGTCATGGTAATTAAACCTGGATTAGGGTTAATCATCTTTTGAACAACTAGGCCCAGAGTTACAGAATTTTAAGCAGCTAATAAGCAACATTACCAAGCATGACGACTGAGTTGTCCACTCAAGCTCGCAGGAAGCGGCGACGGAAATGAGTGACGTGGTCTAAAAAGGGAAAAAAAGTAAAGTAAAGTGGTGCATTTATGTAGCGCCTATTCCAAATGAATGCTCAAAGGCGCTTTACAATAATCAGTTTACCCCCAGCAGACCGGAAACATATATAGGCGCCTCTGGCAGCCGCTTCAAAGCAGTCCATGTATGCTGGTACTCATTTTACCGACCCCGGAAGGATAGAAAGCTGAGTGGCCTTTAGCGGGAAAGAAGGTCGCCCAAATATTTCAACCCTCGACCGGGCGGGGTTCGAACTGGGGACCTCAGGATTGGGAGGCAGAGATCTTACCATTGCGCCAACCCCTCCAAACAAAAGACAAAGTTTATCACCCCTACAGCAGTACGTATTGAAATGATAAAACTCAGTAAACGAATAATGTCAAAAGCCAAGCTAAAACTTTTCAGTTCTCTATTATACCTGCGCTTATCTGCGGTTTCCGTAGTGTTATGTAGACGAGTGTCTGACTCCTCTGGACAGGACACTAATCCATCGCAGGTTAGCCCCTAGCAGAAGCTAGTACACATTTAAACAACTGAACCATCTCTGGTAAGTTTCTTGCTCAACGATACAACACAGCACTTGGTCTAACTGGGGCCAAAACTCGCTGCCTTAGGATTACGAGTTGGACACGCTAACGGCTTAGCCACTGCGCTCTTGATATTAAACGAGTCAAGTAGCTGTTTTATGTCACACTTAATATCACAAGCCGGTTGTTTGATGATTTTAGCTTTGTAGTACGCATTTAAAGTGCCTATGAAGCGAAAAATGTTATTATTTCCGTGGATAGACCTTGCTAAATGAGGAATAGCGGTAAAAAAAAAATTTCAAAATATTTTATGGTTCTTGAAATATTAACCCTTGTCCTGCTAAACTTCTAAAAATCAAAGTCATAAAATCTAAACAAAACTGCAAACTTTAGAATTTGTTAAAACAATGGACGTTTTCAGAACCAACTTGTAAAGACAAAGAAAATGAAAGGTCACTTAGTAGGTTTTCAAGCAGTGGTTTTAAAGTTAGAACATTTTTAGTTTTTGCAAGACCGTGTTTAGCAGTTTAAGGGTTAACATTTAAAGTTCACAACCGATGACGTAATTTGGGGTTCCAAAAAAATTTGCATTTTATTTGAATCTGCTGCCAATTCATAAACGATACATCAGCAGCCTAAGTTTGGCTTAAATACATCCAAAGGTTATGGATTGGCACCCGATTTTAAAAAAATGCAAATTTGTTGGAGCCCCACATTACGTCAATATTAAGAACTTTAAATGATAGTATTTCGAGAACCGTAACAGATTTTGAAAAAAAAATTCACCGCTATTCCTCATTTAGCAAGGGCTAACCACGGAATTAATAAAAAGTTTCATTTCATAGACACTTTAAGGCAAACTTGCTAATTATAGAACAGATTTTCCAAGTGTGACGTCTTTAATCTATGACGACTATACTTACTCTTCGCGAATTTGATTGTTTTCGTATCCCTGGCCCCGACGTGTTCTCCGAATCTTTAAAAAAGAATAAAAAGATTTTTAACTCGATCGCTGACATTCACTGTAAATCCCTGCAATACGAATCAGGGATGCTCTTCAAAAAAAACTCCACATTGACCCCTGAGATAGGCGTGGCTTTAGCCTGCCTTCATTTTATGTAAAAGTATTATCGTATTAACTTTCTTAATTTTGACAGCATTAGACCTGTCATATCGAGAAAAAAGTATTATACAATTCAAGTGTAGTGAAGAGAAGAACTCCTAAAGTTACCATCAGAACCCCAGTTCCTTAGGCACTAGAAAAATCAAAACATTTATAGTGTTTGTAAATTAAATATTGTACCTGTGGTAGATAGGCAAGTTTGGAGGTATGTTGGGAGAGATAGGATGGTAGGTAGGCAGTTAGGTAGGTAGGTAGGTAGGTAGGTAGGCAGGTAAGTTGGTAGGCAGCTAAGTAGGCTGGTAGGTAGGTTGATAAGCAGGTAAGTAGGTAGGCGGGTAGGTAGATAGGCAGGTTGGTAGCTAGGTAGGTTGGCAGGCAGCTAGGTAGGTAGGTTGGTAGGTAGGTCGATAGGCAAGTAAGTAGGTAGGCTGGTAGGTAGACAAGTTGGTTGGTAGAAGACAGGTAGGTTGGTAGGTAGGTAGGTAGGTTGGTAGGTAGACAGGTAGGTTGGTAGGTAGACATGTAGGTTGGTAGGTAAGTAGGTAGGTAAGTAGGTAGGTAGGTAGGTAAGTTGGTAGGTAGGCAGGTAGGTTCGCAGGTAGACAGGTCAAAATCGACACCAAGCAAATTCTATCTGGCTGTGGAGCTGTGCATGGGCCGTATAGCGGCAGCAATATGGGCATTAACATGCTTTCGGTCCGACCTTGTTGAGCTGCGTCCTTCGCAATTCAGTCCATGACTGCAATAAGGGCGATTAGCTCGCTAGATATTATCATTTTTTTATTATCATCATCATCATCATCATCATCATCATTATTATTATTATTATTATTATTATTATTATTGTAGGTCGGTAGGTCGATAGGTAGGCAGGCAGGTAGGTAAGTAGGTTGGTAGGTAGGTTGGTAGGTAGATAGGTAGGAAGGTAAGTAGATAGGTAGATAGGTAGGTAGGTAGGTAGGTAGGTAGGTAGATAGGTAGGTAGGTAGATAGGTAGGTAGGTAGGTAGGTAGGTAGGTAGGTAGGTAGGTAGGTAGGTAGGTAGGTAGATAGATAGGTAGGTAGGTAGGAAGGTAGGTAGGTAGGTAGGTAATATGTAAGTAAAGATCCACTTTATGCAAGTTTAACCTGGACCCTAAACTGGGTCATCAGACTCAATAATTAAACAGCGACCAAGACGGATTAAGGCTTTCGCAAGAACTACCTCTGTAGGACGACGACTCAATAGCTCTTCACCGCCGTCATCTTTTCCATCCTTTAAAACAACATGACTTCTTGGAAAGAATCCTATACCACCTGTTTTAAACGACCGACCCTGCGGTAAGAAATACCAACACACATCAGTAAGAAATATAACATTAAGGTACATTGGAAAATACCAAGCCATTCTTGAGGGGGAGGGTCCGAAACCATCAAACCGCTTATTCTGATTGGCTCACCTCCCACCACTCTGGATCTGAATGATTATAAACTTCAACCTCTTCACCAGCATTGAGATGCAGGCTGGGTCTTCCACCGGGCGCAATTCCACTGAATCTATCAAAATTAACAACACAGGGATTGGTAAAAGTTGACAGCTTTTAAATAGTTGTTTTTAACGCTTTGAAAACTTGGTGACCCACTGATGCTACAGCGTTAATGGTCATTCTTTTCTTTTTCTTTTATTTTTTAATTTAAAAAAAATTAAAAAATGAAAACTTGATAATTTTTTTTTGCTATGGCATCGTTGGGTCATGTAATCATCTTTTTATTTCTTGTTTCGATAAATTTAAAAAAAAAAAAAAGAAAAAAGAATTACAAATAAAAAACGCTATGGCGTTAATGGGCTACCGTACCGGTCTAAATTTTTTTTATGGAGAAGACTTAAAGACACTAAAGTTGTATTTTATGTTACCTATTTATTGCTATCACTTGCCGAAGCAGATAACGGAAGCCCTAAAAACACGCTTTTTAGTGTCGTAACTCTTATTAATTAGAACACAGAAGTAGCTTTAGCAGGATTTTAGCAGAAGTGGCACAGGCAACTTGTAGCAATCAGATACTTGAATAAAAAATCTGTAGGATCCCGCAAAGACCTATTCACAACATCAAAAATATAATAATAATAATAATAATAATAATAATAATAACATGAATAATAATTCACACTAACACAAAGAGAGCAGGTTGCAGCTAACTTACCCTGCAGTCACCTTTACGACGTGAGAAGCTGAAAGCACACCACAAGAATTAGTAAGGACATTAATAAACCATCTACTCTTTATGGTGCAAACATAGTTAATATATACGGACTAATTATGAAACCTTTGTTGTAGGTCTTTTTTGGTTGTTTTCTTTTCCATACTATTGCTTAAGGTGCATAAAAGGGACTTTGAGATGCAAATCAACAAGTAACCAGTGAAAACATTGGTCCGGGTCGCAGTTGCTCGAATCCTGTTTGGTTTACCAATTATGTCTGTTAGCGCTCGAGTTTATCAGGTGCGACCACTGGCAACAACCTTTAGTTAATATTACCAAATTTTTTTGTAGTTCATTCTCGTAGTCGTAAAAAGATCAAAACTGAGATTTTCAAGTAATTTTGAAGTCGACATGTGCAGGTGACCAGCACGGTGCATTCCAACGTGCAGCTATTGTATTCACCGTTGTTTTCTGCCGTTGTGAAGCCGTACTCGTATCTTAAACTCCCTATTATTTCAGGGAAAAGGCATTATTCCTCCTTAGTAGGGTACTGTAATATCTTAGGAATTTGCTATAATGCTTTCCCTTTGCATTTGAAGTAAACACTTGGTGTTTAAAATGGAAGTACTGAGATCCACCGGAAAGGGACTTTTTGTGCAGCCCTCACCTATGGCTGAAGGGCATTCTCGTACACTGCCCCAAGACTATCAAATGCCCTGCCAGACGATAATAGAGGCTACACTGAACTTTCTTCTTTTAAAGCAAGGTAAAACATATCTTTTTTAGCGTTTTTACTGTGCATAACTTAACTCAACTTATTTTCTCTGTTTATTCTCTAATTTTTGGATCTTTGTAAATTCTTCTATTACTAGTCCACTGTTGAATATACTACAGTATTAAAGATTAAAATGATACGTAAAACTGTAAAGCGCTGCTGGATTTATAGTGGAAGCAGCGCTATATAAATATTATTATTATGAAGCATTATTATTATTATTATTATCTTTTTTAGCGTTTTTACTGTGCATAACTTAACTTATTTTCTCTGTTTATTCTCTAGTTTTTGGATCTTTGTAAATTCTTCTATTACTAGTCCACTGTTGAATATACTACAGTATTAAAGATTAAAATGATACGTAAAACTGTAAAGCGCTGCTGGATTTATAGTGGAAGCAGCGCTATATAAATATTATTATTATGAAGCATTATTATTATTATTATTATGAAGCATGTGCAATTCTATCATGTATGAGCCGGGGCTAATCATTGAGACAATGTAGATATTAGCAATTATTACAAACAAACAACTGGATATTAAATTTTAAGCGTTTTGATTGGTTCTCTACTCACTGTATATTATCTCATAAACATGCTTTTGACCATATATGGAAAACAACCGCGAAAATCAAAACCGGAGTCGTGTTTACAATTTTTCTCACACGAAAAAAATCAACGCAAAACTCGAGATTTGTCGAGATTTCGAGCGGTGCTAAAGAGAAACTCCTTGAAGATTCTTTTCCCAGCAACACTAAAAGCATAAATCACTGTATGTTTCAAAGTCCAGAGTTGTATGTTTTTTTATTAAAGGACCGATTAATTGTTGCCATGTTGGAAAACAGAAGTTTCAGCAGAATGTTCGATTCTTATATCCAGTTGTTTGTATCCAACAAGCGTGAGTGGAATAATTGTTAAATAACAGATTATTTCTTATTGTTATATGATAAAGACACGCATGCGTTGTCACTCCTCAGGCAGAACAAGACACGCTCATCCAACATTCGAATTAGTAACACGTCCGGTTATAGTCCCCCGCTTTATTTGCTCAGATGATTAAATATTTAGTGTGTTCATTAAAAATTACGAGTAACAGAGCAAATACTTTATGAACGATGAAAAAGAGTTTAAATAATAGACCATATGCATAAATGGTGACGGTTTAAGTATTCCTTTGTTTCACACAACTAGCCTTGTTTTGCGTAAGGCCCGTTTCAAACGACCAACTAATGTCGCGCTTACGTCGTGTCGAACTTAACTGATCAATTAAATTCGACGACAGTGCGACTTAAGCACGATGTTTGAAACCACATCGAGCCAGAGTCGTGTAGCCTCGATGTGGTGAAGAGAAAATGCTCTTGTCTGACAATTCCATATCCTTTGCGAATTTGCAATAAAACACACAAAATTAAAAAGAGCAAACGTTAGCGAATCCATCTTTGTCGGTGATAGCAAAACAAAATCTGATTTAATACAACCTCTTCCTCCTCGATCTTTGGAAGATGAATATTTGTTGCAAAATGACACTGAGTTTAGGGAAAAAGTCAAAACAACGGTACTTCCTAGGAACCCAATTTAGGGGGTTGGGGTATTATGTGCCGCCACCCACCACCTTTTTTC
>JAOBAT010094560.1:0-15601 GCA_026413305.1 Hydrozoanthus tunicans | reverse complement strand
TAATATAATCTTATTGTTTTAAAACCCATTGTTTGCCGTTGTTTTTCGTGTCCTTAAAATTGAAAACTATGGGAGCAACTTTCAAAACCTAACTTCGAATATGATGTCATTTTAATTTTTCCCCGAGCCCTGCCAGCCCCACCCCCAAACGTAGGTTTGATTTTCACAACCTAGGAATTCTTCTTGTAAATAGATATTAACAACGGGAAACACATTTGCATATTCCTGTGTTCACTCGAATAACTGTTTGTGCTGCATAAAATGTTTTATAAAGTATTACAGCAAGCGGTTTTTGAGTATACGTGTGCAGTTGTACTCCATGTTTGTCAAGTACTAATAATACACAAACAAACCACAACCACATCATTTTATCGTTCAGTGCAACTCTGATAGTAGGCCTGTGTCTACAGTCCAAGAAACGCCTCGTGCGGTCGGTAAAACTACCTAACAACTAAACAGATTCGCTTGGTTTGATACTAGCACAGATGATACAGTTGTTGGTCTTAGTGGGAGCTTTGCTTTCACCGGAAATGTTGACCTTACACAGATTGAACTAAAAATAACTGATTACATTAATGTTACAGCGTTTTTTGTTGATCTCTAGTTTCGCATACACTCACCGTACGCTGCACTGTCTCAACTCCACGTCCGTTTGTGATACTATGGTTAATACTGGGCTGTATTCACCGTCGGCAAGGAGTTATCCAGGTTTTAATGCACACCAGCAATGTCAAATAAATTTAGTTTGTTAGTCAAATTACAAACCCATGTGACCCATCTAATTAATGCTATAACAAAAACCAGCTGTTTTACAATAGCTAAGATCAATTTGACAACAAACGCCTAGCATTTAAACTTGCTTCTGTCAGCTTTAAACTGAACCAACCTTTTTTTTAATTTTGTCGCAAGGATGATCTTAATTGTTAACTATATTTTTAAAGGGAGCTCATTCAAATCGATTCAAAATTGAATATGCAAGGAAACGAGAAATATTTAGGTAAATCTAAATGGGAAGCAATCAGTTGTTTTCGCTGAGCACTTTTAGGTCTCTATAAAAAAAAGTTTCGGACTCATTGTACATAACTTATTTTAAACGTCAATCTAGTACTATTTGTCAATGCTGTAAACTAAAGTGTACAAAGTGTCCTTGAAACATAACAACAGTCAAACTGCAAGAAAAAAACAAAAGCGAAACTAAACAAAGAAAGTTAAGAGGCTCATAGAAAACACAAGATTCCTTTGTAGTTTTTTTTTTATGGCTTATTGAATAGTCGAATGCTAGGATTAGCTACCAGGAGTATACGAAGTGCAAATTAACTGAACCGACGCGTTTGATTGAGGGCAAAGTTTGAAGCCCGGGGGGAGGGTTACTCCGGGGTCAAAAGGGTAGGGATGATCGTTGGAAAAGTCCCCAAAATACCCTAAAAAATACCAAGGAGTAAAAAACTTCCATCCTAAAAAATACCTGTCGGTTTAGAAATTACCCTAAAAGCACCAATTGAAAGCTGAATTCTTTCCTTGGGTAGCTAGCGGGTTGGCGCTAAGTACCCTCGTTGTTGTGCTGAACTTGAAATGCAGTGAATAAAGGCGCGCGCATTTAGTAAAACGTTCGCCAACAGGACGTCTTATAAAGATCCTTATCAGTACGCATGTTTGCTAAAACACGGGGCTGCAAGCAGTCCCGAGTAGCTTGGCGTTTTTAAACCCTAAAAAATACCAGGCTCTTGGTTTAACACCGGAAAATCTTTTTACAACCCCTAAAAATACCGAACAGGAAACTTTAACCCCTAACTGAATACGACAGCCATACCTACCATCCCAATATAGGGAGTTATCTAAGGAGTAGTTAGATGTTGAAAAATTTGCTGGGCTGCAAGCGTTAAAACATTGTTGCAGCGTTGGAACAGACGAACCAGTCACCGCACAGTACGATGTGCACGCTGATTGACTCAATTTGGTAATTCAATCCCGATAAACCAATCACTGTACGAGCAAACTTAACGTAACAAACTTAACGATCAAAAGTGATGGTCACTCTGTTGAGACAAAAAAGGGTGTCAGTCACAAGAATACACCGAGACAAACAAGTTGAGTCTTTGAATTTATTTTTCAGTGCCAAGACGACAAGCGTTTTTCTTGATGTTTGCTTTTTCGACGACGGCGTCCAGGTGACCCGCACGGTGCGTTCCAACGTGCAGCTATTGTATTCACCATTGTTCTCTGCCATCGTCGTCGGCGTGTTCGTATCTTAAACTTCGAAGTATCTAAGGTTCGTCACCAACTCGATCGAGCTGCTACAGGATGTTTAAGTACTGAGACAATCTTTTAAAATCTCGCCCTTTCTAGAAGATTCAATTTTTTACACAATGAGACTGTATTTTTACTATCGCAAGCTGTTAATCCAATCTTGCCATTATTAATAAATATTATGCCTGATTCTAGAGAATATGATCCCAGGAGATTAGAATTCGTCATCAACAGGTCTTGCGATCATTCAAGAGCTAAAAACTGCAACTAACTTACGCACACTTATTCCTCGTCAATAATAATTATTTCCGGTTCTAGTGGATATGGTCTTTTGCTTCCCGGTCGAGGACTGGGGCTTGATTTGTCACGTGAAACCATCGTGTTGCCAGGCGCTCCAAGTGTCTCTATCGGGTTTGGTGTCGTACTTGAGTTGGCCGAGTCTTTGTCTGTTTGAGATAATTTGGTTGTTCTCTGTACTAGACTAGTCTGTTGGGCGACCTGTGCCTGCTGAGCTGCTCCTTTCGTCACCTGTTGGGTGGCCTGTGGTTGCTCGTTCCTCTGACCGATCGCATCAGCTGGTTTTGTCCGCAACTTCTTTGTACCAACAACTCCAAGATCAGTTGAAGAAGCGTCATTTAAAACTAGCTTTTCACCTGCTTCTTTCTTTGACACCATATTTTTCGGCAACTGCATATCTTTCTTGCTTTTTTCTACCAATTTTTCTTCATTTTCATTTTGTGTTCTTGGTACCTCTGAAATATTTTCTGTTCCCCCTGTTGGGTTGTTTGGCAGTTGTTCTTGAGAACAAGATACCGGCTGGGGTTCTAGCACTCTAGTCAGCTGTACCCGTCGAGGAGCTTTCTTTACCGTGCCAATATTTTCACTTGTCTTCAAAGACGCGTCTTTCTTAGCTGTTTTCGTCTCCTCGCAACGAGCATCTGATTCTAAAGTTGTTAACTGAACACGGCGCGGTTTTGGCGCTGAGGCCACTCCTTTGGCAGGAACCGTTGAAGGTTTACAACTTTCTGCTTTTGGACAATCTGTTGCCCTCTCGGGTAGGGTAATGCCTTTTGAGCTCTCCCCAGTCTCCTGTACTGTTGGCTGGGACGAAACTTTGCAGGGTTCGCTAGTCATTTGAACTCGTCTGGATTTGGTATCAGTTTCTGTTGCGGGTGAGGAAGAAAGGGCATTGTTATGGATTGCGCTGGGTTCCCTGGCCGTAGCATTATCCACCATGGGCTTGCATGGGGCTAGTGTGGTAAGGGGGACCCTCCTAGGGGCAGCAGTGGTTTTTAAGGGAGGAGTGGCTGAGGTGTTGTCACTTTGACTAGCCGCCCCTGACGGGGACACACAGGTCAGTTGAACGCGTCTTGGCGTTGGCTTGCCTCCCTTACTGACAGGGGTACTTGCCGTTACCATGGGAACTGTATAAAGGTCAATTCGTTTAGGCTCCTTCTTTGTCGCACTTGCGGCTCCCTGCTTCTCCGACTCGCCAGGAGGGGACGCCCTTTTACTGCCCTTAACACCTGGGCGACAAATAAAACAATTACTCAAGTCAAACAGTTTGAAGCATAGTTAATTTACGGACTCGTTATGAAAGCGGGCAAACCTCAAAAGGGAAATACAAAGAATGTACAAAGATGCTTTGTTTAAAACTGAACGAACCGTGACCCTGCTCATTTTTTGTTGCAGGTGTAAGTGAGAATTTCTTGACTGGCTACTTGCTGATTAACATTTCGGAACCTTTTGTGTTTTGTGCAAGCTCAAGACCAAAAAACAAAAAAAAGGGGAGTCAGGATGGCCGAGCGGTTAGCGCTCGTGCCTCCCACCACTGTGGACCCGGGATCGAGTCCTGGGTTCCGCATGCGGGCTGAGATTTGTTGATCTCAATCTGACTCCGAGGGTTTTTTCTCCGGGCTCTCCGGTTTTCCTCCTCAACAAAATCGACACCCAGCTAATTCTACCTGGCTGTGGAGCTCTGCTCCGAGGTCATGCATGGGCCGTATAGCGGCAGCACTATGCGCCTTAACATGCTTTCAGCTCTTTGAGCTGCGTCCTTCGCAATTCAGTCCATGACTGCAAGTAAGGGCGATTAGCTCGCTAGATATTATTATTAAAAGGCGAAGAAAGACATACACGATAACCAGCCCGTATATGTTAACTTTTGTTTGAAGAAATATGAATGTTTGTCTCAAGATTTCCTTTTAAAGCGAGTTTTTTGTCAAAACCACTTCGTACCATAGAGTGTTGTCCTTCAGTGACCACTTCGTACCGTTTGGTAAAAAACACAAGAGCATCAAGGAAAAAGACGAAAATTAAACGTCTGTACTTTGAAGCAAGTGATACCATAAAAAGCTACAGCCATATTTAACCTTTTCCCTCCCAGATTAAACATAGCACGCTCGTAAATCCTCTCACCACGTAATTCAACTTATCGAAAATTTGCGCCTTTTGTTTTACAAAATCGTTTGGCGAAACTAATATCGCCAAAACTGTAGGGTAAGCAAAAGAGTTTTTAAACTAGTTCTGTGGTAACAAAACTTAGTATATCAGAACTGAAGTATTTTAAAAGGGCACAATCTTAATGTCGAGTAAAACTTTTGTTAAGTCTGTGTTCATATCAGCAGCTCAAATTTGATCATTCTGTCCGTTAAACTAACGCAAACGCCAAGCGTTTTAGTTTTCCACGGTTCGAACTTCCCGCGCGCCGCCATTTTGAAATGTGACGTGTTTCGGTTGCGGTACCAGTCCCCTCTCCTTCATTTCTATTGTATTCATCGAGAGTGGAGACTGGTACTACAACCTTCAACATGGCGGTGGGCGGGAAATTCAAATCCTGGAATTACCAAAATAAATGCTCGGCGTTAGATGAGATACATGCACAGAATTATCAAAGTTAAGGGACGCTGATTTAACAAAGTTTCTGTTTGAGACTTAGAATGTTGTACAGCAGAGAATTACTTTTAAGGGGAACTGAACTCTAAAGTTAACATTTTTTAAACGAAATCCTTCAAGGTGTTGAGAACATATCTTAAAGTTTTATTTCTTGTGTCGCGCTGATTTCCCGAGAAATTCTAGTTTGTATGTGCGTGTTTGGGGTCATTGAGCGTGGGCGCTTGTTGACTTGTCAGCGGTAAACGAAGGTAACGTGTGACGTAGGTTATGGGGAGCGAGCGAGCGAGTGAGTGAACAGTTTTTGTTTTCATAAGCTCGCTTACACAGTCAAGAGTGATAGTTACAACTTACGTTATGTGCGATATCTCACTGAAATGATGAATTTTTTCAGTCCAAGCCAATTCTTATCCATATCTGACGTCATAGCCTCACTCCCTCTCCGCTTAACCCCTATTTCTGGGCAGCCGGTACAGTGCGGCAAGTAACGTGTTTAAAACTCGATTTTCTCGGAAAGTCAGCGCGATACGAGGAATTTCTTTTAATAACGTTTTCACACTCAGTTAAAGATTTTGTTTGACAAAAGTTGATTTTAGGGCTCAGTTCCCCTTTAACAGCATTTCTAAATTTTTGTGCATCTGGAGTTAATTGAGGTAATCTACACATTACCACATATTTCGTTGTGTTCAGTTACCTTGGTCGTTTGAGACTTGTGGAGTGAGAGGCAAACTTTTTACAGCAGATGAGACTGGTTTCTCAAGGACCTCCTTAACTGACAGTTTGTAAGGCTTGCCCAGTTCTTCATTAGCAAAATGGACAAGGGAGCAATATCCATCTGATGACGAAACAACCAGAGATCGACCATCACGAGACCTGCAAAGATTTAAAAAGGAAGGCAAAAAAAGTAAGGCGCAACAAAGAAAGTTGACATAACAAGTGCTAACAAGTCAAACTAACAACAACCGAAACTTAAATAGTTAAATAAAGTTCCCCTAATTTAACAGAACTAATGTCTAAAGAACCTTATTATTGAACATGCATTATCAAGCGAAAACCTTGATCTAATTTCAAGCATAAAATGCTGCTGGAAAGAATCGAGCACATGATGCATTTAGAGCAATTTAAAATCTTTCTCCCAGACCTAAGCAGTCTGTGTGACAGTTGATACTAAATTATGTGAAAACAATCTTCTAAGGAATTTTTAAGATTTAAACCTGTACTTTGTTTTTCAAACTTTTAAAAATCAGTTTGTCTTAGTTTCCGACATCAAGGTTTCAGTTTCAGGATGTCTGAATCTCAGTTTAGTGCTCGACTCTAACGCTAAACAAAGAATGTGCAGGGTTGCAGTTCGTTCAACCTACAACAAAGCATCTTTGTACATTCTTCGTATTTCCCTTTTGAAGTCTGCCACCTTTCATGACCAGCCCCAAGATTAACTATGTTAAAACCAACAACTTCCATGTGCTTTTAAGGGCAAAGAAATCTGAAAACAATAACTGTTGCTACAGACCAAAGTTTCACAGACATCGAAACTAACCAGGTTATATCTGTAAGTGCAGCATAGTGAATGTTTCCCACAAAGCCAAACGGAGTCTTCTGTTGTGTATCATAGAGTAAAACTGAGTCAAGGGTTGCAACTGCAAACACCATTCTGTACGGCAGCCTGGAAGACATTTATTTACAGATATAAAACCTTATTGAAAGGCCTCAAAACTAACTGATGATTTCACACTTAGTCAAGAACATTTTGACCATCTGTTATTGAAATTCTTTCAGCATTAAAATACTTACTTAAACAAGGTCTTCTTCTCCACATCATTTTCTTTACCTACAAAAGAGTTTAAGAGTTTTGTGTATACATTTAACTTTATGCAAAAAACTAGAATGGCTGATCGAGATATTTCGCTTTTAATGATAAAGTTAAGAGCTCATTTTTTTAAGACACATAACTATTACAAACCTCAACATCAGCAATGGCCTAATTTCCTAAACATCCAAGGTCACACAACCTGCTATCATTTTTTTCTTTTTCTTTTTATTTTATTTCCTTTTTCATCTTACTCACTATATACAGAATTAGTGAATATTTACAGTTTCTGAATTTGATAGTCAACTGAAAAACAAAAACTTGTCAGTTCCAAAATTACAATTCAAACCATGTAGTCTCTGTAATGTTGGAAACAAGAACATAGATTAAAAACTTAGCCACTTCCTCCCAAAAATGACAGCTAACCTCAAGGGCTAAGTTTTTCAAAGGCTGGTTATGGCCAAAATTCAAGCAGTTTTTATTTATTTATTTAGCTTCTCTACTCTTAGGTAGTCAGAGAACCTAACAGGTTTTACAACCCAATTACTGGACTCAGAGGGCCTACAGTTTAACATCCTTATCCGAGAAGATCTAACCGCTTGCAGATGTTGGAGCAAAGGCAGCACCTTCTCCTCAGTTATTTTAAGACCCTGAGTGATTAGGTCCGGCACCGGGAATCGAACCCTGCCTCCCGCACAAAAGACTGGTGCCTTACCAACTAGGCTAACCAGGCAGTGGATTAATAACCAGTTAAGCTTCTTATTAAAGGAAAGGTTTGCAGTTCTTATAAAATACTGTTTAGTTGCTTGTCAGTTCCAAAATTACACTGCTCAATTATCAGTCTCTGTAAGGTTGAAAACAAGAATGCAGGTTAAAAACTTAAATTCCCTATCAAGCTTATTTTTTTACTATTTGGATTAAAACTGTTGTCATCCGTGAACTCCAAATTCAAATAACCAAAGAAAATTTTCACGTCTAAGTATGCTTTTTAATAAAAGAAAGATCGGAATGTAAATTGACCAAGAAGGCCGGGGACTGGTAACCTGTGGTGTAGCAGCAGTGAGTTATGTGGTTTTTGTTTAAAAATATTCATTTCTGTTAGAAACTGTCGTATAATTTTTATTTCAAACATTTTCAAAGGAATAATTCATTGATTAAAGTTATAACAATGTGACTATTGTAGCCAGAATTGAATTTTTTGAGATAAAAAAGATTGTCTCTGCTTCATGCCTCGATCCTGCTATGTCATAAGCCTCCTGCTACGTCATCATTGCACGCTTCATGTCTAAAAAATGTAACAGGAACGGTGAGAAAAGGTTTTACTTTTCAAAATTACTATTGTTAAAGGGTTCTACTTTTCATCTGGAACTTAAAAAAATAAGCTTGATAGGGACTTTAACCTTGGATAGTACTAATTGGCCCTTGAACTAGTTATTCTAGGCTACGGTTATTATCTTTGACAGTTGGGAAATATTACACTGCCGTTAACTCAGTAATACAGGAACTGTTGTCGTTCCCTTTGAGTGACATTGAGCTAACACTCAGTAAATTTTGAATTTCCTTTAATATTACTTACAAACATCACCATCACTTTGCAGTTCAAATAACAGAGGGCAACATCTAATTGCAACTGTAGCCTTGTGTGGACTCGGGAGACACACAGCTGGCCTGGTTAAAGAAACAATTTTGTCATAAAATGTTGCTGTGAGGGCTACAAAAGCACTGTCTGTCTGATATTTTACTGCTATTTTATTTCTCTAAAAATAAAATTCCTGTAGTCAAACACAACCCACAGCCTTATGAAAGTGCAGCAGCCAAGCAGTTAGCATGTTTAAAAACTTGTAACCCTTAGGGTTGTGGGTTCAAACCCTCACCAGATTACATTGTGCCCATGAGCAAGACACTTAACTTCTTCCACTTGACTCTGCTGGGGCCTATAACTTGCAATGGGTTAGTTTCTTGTCCAGCGGAGTAAAGACTCATCTGCATAATACTACAGAACCCATAAACATTGCCCTATATCAGTCCAATAGACTCAGAGACGTTTTTCTTCCCTAGAGTTTAAAGCCACTTGTGAAATCTGAAAGATCAAGATTAGGATATAAAGTGAAACACTTACTTGTTTGGGCATCCTCGTGTGAAGATATATGATGTGTTAACATTTTGATCATCCATATCCATTTGACCAGCTGTGGAAGTTGTGTTTAAGAATGATCAATGGCTAATAATATGTATGAAACTAGCTACAGGGTTTGTGCTTTTTTAACTTTCTGAAATTCCATTACTAATTTTCACAACTTTTTCCACGACTTTTCTCGATTTTCCATGACCTAGCATTGTTATTTTTTTCCCTCGATACACCAAAAATAGTTTCATTTTCCCTTTCCTTGCACAATGCAAGCTAAACAAGGTGAAGAAAGGAATGTTTATTTTGAGATATCCACACTTGGTCTCTGAAAATCTATCTCTGTGGTGAAACCATTGATTATTCAGGAAAAAAGGCATGTAATTTTGTCCAAATATTTGGAATGAATTCTACATGTTATTATCAATCTAAATTCTTCCAATTTTCCAAGACTTTCCATGACCCTAAATAAAACTCCATGACTTTCTAGGCCTGGGTTTCCAGGGTCACAATTCCCATCAACAGCAGTAAACCCTCTGTACAATTCTGATGTTCCCCCAAAAAGTACTAAACTATCTGTGCAATCTTGATGCCCCCTAACAGAACTAAGTCCTCTGTGTAATCCTTATGCCCATCAACAGCAGTAAGCCCTCTGTACAATTCCGATATCCCAGCCAAAAAAAGTACAAAGTCTTCTGTGCAATCCTGACGACGCTAACAGAACTAAGTCATCTGTGTCATCCTAATGCCCATCAACAGCAGTGAGTCCTCTGTGTCATCCTAATGCCCATCAACAGCAGTGAGTCTCCTGTGTCATCCTAATGCCCATCAACAGAAGTAAGTCCTCTGTGTCATCCTAATGCCCATCAACAGCAGTAAGTCCTCTGTGTCATCCTAATGCCCATCAACAGCAGTGAGTCCTCTGTGTCATCCTAATGCCCATCAACAGCAGTGAGTCTCCTGTGTCATCCTAATGCCCATCAACAGAAGTAAGTCCTCTGTGTCATCCTAATGCCCATCAACAGCAGTAAGTCCTCTGTGTCATCCTAATGCCCATCAACAGCAGTGAGTCCTCTGTGTCATCCTAATGCCCATCAACAGCAGTGAGTCCTCTGTGTCATCCTAATGCCCATCAACAGCAGTAAGTCCTCTGTGTCATCCTAATGCCCATCAACAGCAGTAAGTCCTCTGTGTCATCCTAATGACCATCAACAGCAGTGAGTCCTCTGTGGCAGTCCTGAGGCCCCTAACAGTAGTAAACCCTCTGTGCAATGCTGATGCCCTCCAAAAGTAACAAGTCCTCTCCCTATGCCCCATAACAGCATTAAACCCTCTGTGCAATCCTAAATTCTCTGTTCAAATTCTGATGCCCTGTAACAGCAGTAAATCCTTCACGCAATCCTGATGCCCTTTAAGAGCATTAACGTTAGAGGCTTTCTGATTTTAACCAATAGCACTAAGCCCTTTTGATGCTAACACTTTACCTGGTACAATTAACAAAGAGCCATCTGGAGTATAGGAGAGTCTCCGAAAGAAGGTTGTAAGGGTTTCGTCATGGAACATCCGTGAACTTTTCACAAGAGTCTGCAAAACAAGTTATTTATGTCAATTTACAGATAACAAACAAGGGTATAAAAGTAGTGGCACAATTTTCTCATCCTGAGTTAATTTTGAAAAGATGCAAAGACTCAAAGTAAGTTACCTCTCCGTTCTCCACAGATTTATTTCCTGGGGCTGACAGTTTGTTGATATTATAACAACAGCGATAGTTTCCACAGCTATACAGCCGACAACTCCTGCAAGAGCGACCACAAATTCAACTAATTTTAATAGTAAGTACACATAAGGGCTGGTGAATGTCCAATTTTGCCAGTACTCTCTTGACTTAATTTTGACACATGACTAACATAAAATAACATCAAAAGCTTCCATCAGAGTAATTTTAAGATTGGAAGTAAGATACATTGTAGTTAAATGTTAAAATACATGCCATTCACATTTTACTCTACTGCGTACCAAATAAAAATTAGCCCCTGTTTTCTAAAATGACAAGATTTTTTAGCCTCCTCTTAAACTTTTTAGCAATACCTCTAAAAATGAAATGCTGTTTGAATTTCATTTTTCATGGCTGTTTAGAAATTTACTTGTAAACAAAACCTACCCTCAACAATACAAGAGGCCTGTACCTGTCAGTTGATAATGTTGCTAGGTACTGTCCCAGTGGGTCCCAGCTCACACCCTGTACATAGTGCTTGTGATCTTTGAAAATTGCCAATTTCTGCCCTGTAATAAATTATAGTTTGTAAATCTAACATTTTCAAAGGAAGTGAAAATCTGGCCCAAATTCTGCCCTGTAATAAATTAAAGTTTGTAAATCTAACATTTTCAAAGGAACTGAAAATCTGGCCCAAATTCTGCCCATATAAGTTATATAAAAATATCCCAGCTTTTTATTGGCTGTTGTAGGTAGTTGGACCATTAAAAAGCCATGGCACATTGGGGGTTGGGGGAGGGGGCAAGGGCAAGGGGGTAAAGGGGTAGTGGCACAAAACAATAATTATAGCAAGGGCACAAAACAATAAATAATAATAAAAATAATTTAAAAAAATAATAACAATATTTTATTACAATGGTAATAATAATAACAATAAAGAAAAAATTAATTAATTCTAAGCCTGATACTAAGCAATGAAGAGTTTTCCTGATACCTTTAACAATGTCCCAGATGATTGCGCTGTTATCAACTGAACCAGAAATAAGTTGTGTGCCATCAGGTGACCAGGCCAGATCATACACATCTTCGATGTGTCCCCTTTGATAAAGATGAATAAAGCAGTTTCACTTGATTGTCAGCAACAAAACTTAACACCTACTTAGCTTTGAACCTTTAAATTCTCTAACCTACAATATCAATGTCTGGGCAACATTCTTTTTCTTCTGAGCTCATTTTTTTAAATTTATTTTTTATTTTTTATTATTCACATAAAATTACAAGTTGAGAGTTATCGGCCATTACATTACAGTTCAGTAATTACAAAAGAAAGCACCAAGTTATGATGTTATTTTGTTTACATATTTAAGTATGTTCATTATGTGTTCGAGGTCTAAGCATTGTTACGGATCATGGACCATTTTGAATGGAAATTCTCTTCATTCTATTTAAAAACACTCAAACTGATATAATTATACAATTGTGTTGAGTTTGACTTTTCCATCTTGTAACTCTTTCTACATACCTCATAAAAAATATATTTATGTAAAAGTTATAAAAGCTATGATATGTTTACATAAAATAGTTTGTGTGTTGGATTAAAAATTTTAATTGTTATTGACTTGCAAAGAATATATTTTGCTTAATGTGCATATGAAAAGAAAAGTTTTTTTACTTCAGTGGATAGATCTTGCTAAATGAGGAACAAAAGTGAAAAAAATTTGAACATTTAAAGTTTTCAACTGATGACATTATGAGTGGTTCCAACAATTTTCAAAATTCCATAACCTTTGAATGTAATTAAGCCAAAGTCAGGATAGCCCACTGATCAATGTATCTTGAGGTAGGTAGATCATTATTCCAAGTTTGGCTTAAATTTATCCAAAGGTTGTGGGTTGGCAGCAGGTTTTAAAAAAAGCAAATTTGTTGGAACCACTCGTGACGTCATCAGTTGAAAATTTTAAATGTAATTAATATCTCCAGAAGCATAAAAGATTTTGACAAAGTTTTTCACCCCTATTCCTCATTTAGCAAGGTTTATTTATCTACTGAAGTAAGAAAAATTTCAATTCATATGCACTTCATATTTAACCTCTTCAGCATCGCATTGCCGACTTTTTACTAAAAACCCATGGGGGGAGTAAAACAGATTCAATTCATAGCAAATTGTTTTAAAAGTATCAACCTTGTTCAAACCTACCTCAATAATTTTGCTGCCGTCCAGTTTTCTTTATTTTCAACCTCATCTGCATCTTTCAAAAGATTTCCCCCCGCTTCATCTTGGACAACACTTGGTTTCCATATTATAACAAAATTATCTGAGTAAAAAAAATAAGATCAAATAACTAGCAATAAGGTCAAATAATTGTGACAGGATTTTCGCAACAAGTATTTCAAAACACCCCTGTATGTAACTGTGCAACAAGTTATGTCTGCAAAGGATACTGCTGCACATAAGCCTGAGCACTTAATAATGTCAGATAACAATTTTATATTTTTATTTATTTATTTATTCATTTAGCTTCACTATTCTTAGGTAGTCGGAGAACCCAACAGGTTTAACAACACAATTAACGGACTCCGAGGCCCTTCGGTTTAACGCCCTTATCCGAGAAGACGCAAAGGTCTAACCGTTTGCAGATGTTAAAGCAAAGGCAGCACCTTCTCCTCAGTAATTTTAAGACCCTAAGTAAAAGTCTGGCACCGGTATCGAACCCGGGCCTCCCGCATGACAGACTGGTGCCTTACCAACTGGGCTAACCAGGCGGCGGTCTGTGTATGCTCTTAAAAGATACCTTCACTGAAGTATCCAGATTCCAATTAAAGAAAAATGGAAATTGATAGCCAGGTCCTGGCTCACGAAACCATATACTACATTGACACCATAAACTTTATTGATAAAGCAAACAAACACCCAAACACACACACACACACACACTAATATTAATATTATTTGTACATACACATATACTTACCATCACTTCCAGATGCAAAAATGTCCTCTGCAGAAGAAACGAAGAATTATCAATATTCTATCAAGCTTCTAGCCCTTTAACAGTATGTTGTCCTAACTGTCTTTTTATGTGATTTTAGTAATTAAACTTTGTTCTAATCACTCATCTAAAAGAATCGCAGACTAACTCAAACTTTTTTATGATGTTCCCCAGAGATTATTAAACCATGGATATGTTGATAGAAGGAAAAAATTATTGTTCAATATTCAAAAGTTGCTGTTGCTAGCAAGAAAATAATTGAGGGGCCTAACCCCCCCCCCCACTCCCTTAACCAAGTTATTCAGGCATAATACCAATCGATGGCAATTCCATGAGATAACACGAAGCGAAAGTAAAAGGCAAAGATCGGTATGAAAATAATTTCTATACCAGCACTGAGTTATCAAACAAAGCTGTAAAGCCTGGAAAAATTTAAAATAGGGTTTACTTATCGAAAATTAAGGGCTCTAAACAAAAAACAAGTAACTAACCAGAAATCATGATGAAAAAACTTAGAGATCAAAACCTTGCTTACCGTTCGGAGAAAACCTAACGACATTGACTGCTTTCGTGTGCCGATTCAGGCTAGCACGGAACTCAATGGCCGGTTTTGTTTCTGTCTCACAATTTACTGACCAAATCTACCGAAATAACAGAGAGACTGGACAATCAATTAACAATTCACTGTGTTCAGTAAACACTTAGTAGTAAATACCTTAATGTCGTTGTCCGCTCCTGCGGTTGCAAGCCGCCATTTTGGGCCTACGTTGCTGAAATCGACGCTGTAAACTGGTTCTTTCCCGTGCCATGATATTTCTGGAGTATGAAGCCTCATTTTGTCGACTATGATGGGTGAAACAAGCAAGATCACACTTAAAAATCGGACAAACTAAAACAAAAATTGTAGTTCCCTCCAAGTTGATCAACTTTCCCGCCACTTTCATTTGTTTTCTTAATATGGTAAACTGATTGGCAGGTGGTTGAATCGGAAACTTCCGAGACTTCTTCGGAATCGTAACTCCCATATATGGCATTTGTCGTGTGTCACGCTTTGACCGAGGCACATGGAGAGTTGTTTGCTGCAGGTTTTGTGAGCCAAAAACAATGCAGAGAACTCCAACATGCCAAAATTGCTGCCGAACTTTTATTTACAAAGGTAAGAAAGCTCAGTACTTGTAACATGTTTACATGCTGTTCGTTTCACTATCATTTACGACCTTTAGTAAAAACATAGTGAGAACCAGTTGTGTTTCAACCTTCGGCTTTGTTGATTTGAAAGCTGCAGACTGAAATAATTGTGTGCAAATTATTTCATTATACATTGCTCATTTTTAACTGTCATTGAAGTACAGCTAAGTTTCCAAACAGTAGTTTTTTACAACGATGATTGGCAACAAATATACTAACACTGTAGTGTAACATTACATCTTCAGCTTCTTTTTAACCAGATCCCCATCAAGAAAACGTTACGTTTACATTTTCTTGTTTATTTCTTTCTGTGGGAGGTCGAGCCTCTTTGTTAGTTTGCGATAACAATATACACAAATAGCTTTAAACGAAAACTTATAAATTGAATGATTGTATCGGGGTTAAAAAATTATTTTAGAATTAATCACAAATGGGTTGCTGATTCTGCGATGAAAGGGCTCGTCATTGCACTTGTAATATATAAAGATGTATGTTGTTAAGGCATTCCTGGAGGCTAAATGGACCGATTTTGCATTATTTTAGACCATTTTTTAAACATGTGTAGAAAACGCAGGAATTAACGAAATGAGAAGCAAGTTTCAGTATAAGTTAGTCAGAGTATAAAGTTTTTTTATAAA
>JAOBAT010094549.1:5000-16951 GCA_026413305.1 Hydrozoanthus tunicans | reverse complement strand
CCAAATGGTCCCCCCCCCCTCCTTTAACCAAGAACTTCGAAACTTTACCGTTCGCGCGGTGCCTGGCTAATTTCTCTAACTAATCTATTTTGAAGTAATGATATAGAACGTAAGATCCAAAGCTACCTGTAGCAATAATACCTTGATCTATAATGTCATAGATATACAAGATTGAGACGATCCAAACACAAGTAAAGCCGTAGAACTTTTTTCCCTTGAAATGTAAGATCGGTCTTGTAACCCAGTATGCGAAGCATGTCTGCTGAGTGCTTCCTAAGTGCGGTCACAAGGTATGTACTATAAGGCCCAGTGAAAGCTGTTGTTTTTGTTTGATTCACTCTCGACCAATAACATGCTAGAAGTATTATTTAACTTTGACATTTGATATATATAGCATTTATTTACACTTAAAATCATCAATGATTGAAAATGTTTCTGCGTGCGAAAATTCGATATGTGAAAAAACTGAATCAAGTGCCAATGCAGCGAAAGAGTGAATTATTCATAAGTACGAGAAAATCGAAAACACAAATTCTGCTATTTCAAAACAACACTACATACAAGTTTGTTTCTGATTCAAATTTGTATAAGTTAATATATACAGAAATGGAAAACCGACAAAGGGATTGTTTCTTGAACGAGTTCTAGTTGGGACTTAAATATGCCATTAAAATCCTTGTAAAAAACACGAACAAACTATAAATACAACATTTTGCTTGTTTTTTTTTGGTTATTCAGACATTAGATCAAACACAAAAGAAAAGATAGTTTTTGAACAGCGGTTTTTATTTGTAAAATGAAACATTCGCACAAAAAACGGTTGCTTTTTCTGCAGTCTTCCTGCATCTCTGAAAAATCAACAGATTGAAGATTTACGAAACTTGCGTCCGAACACCTAGCCAAGGAAAGGATTTCAAATTTGTCATTAACTTATATAAGTCTTTAAATTTTTTACTTCATATTTTTTTGCTTAATTATAGTCTTGCCCGTAGCGGCTAATTCGTTTGTACAAAAAAGTGGAAATTGTAAAAATCTTCACTATAAAATATTGGACCTGTTTAAATCGGTTTTCACCTCTGTGACACCAGCACAAAGAATGTTTTTGTGTTTTTATAGCAAGTGTTTTATTTCTTTAATCGTGACGGTGTTAACGCATATGTTCCTTCGCTAGGATTAGGTGAAGAGGAAAGACAAGACAAAAGTACTAACATGTAACTGCGCTGATAGCTTTTCAGAGACGAAATTTAGTTGTATGTTTTTCAGAGATGCAATGAGCCAAAATACACCTTTTTTAATAAGAAATTAACGTCTTATTTTGGGACCGAACGGCTAAATGCTCTTTAATATTTTCAAGATTTAAAAACACTGATAATCGTGTTAGTATTGAATGCGTTTCCATTCGTACAAGCTACAACCGGAAGCACAAATATGCTTTAATGAATTAGTCTCTGCCATAGCCGGCAGAAAGAAATATAAAAAAAGTTTAAACTGACAAACTTGTACACGCACAACAATGAAGGCGAAGCAGTACTGATGAATATTTGCTGAGAAAAATAAAACTTTCCATAACAAAAGTTCTTCTATTGCGTTTCCTCAGCCGCAGCGTGTTCTCGTAATGTTCTTAAATTTTAGACAATTTTCACACTCATGCTCTCACAAAAAGATTCTTATTCAAAAAAAGGAATTTACTGATTTATCAGATGCAGTTCGAAGCGAATTTGAGTTCTAAACAGCACCATGCGCCAAGGTTTTATCGATTATCGTAAAACAAACACCGAGTATACTACAGCTAAAAAAATTTTAACAAGAATTCCTCAGTTCTAAACAATTCTTAAAGCCCGCCCACTCAGATTCTTTCAAAACCTCGAACGGGGGTCGAAAAAATGTTTATTTATTGAGAAGCCCGAAAATGAATGTTGCGAATTAGTAGATCCGTCCTTTTTGGCCTTGTTTTCATAAAATCAAGCTCCACTTCATAATGCCTTGGGTGATGAATAATTGATACTTCTCGACATGTTGCTATTGAAGAACATCGAGGACGCTTATCTAAGAACAAAACGCAGGTGCTGTGAAGATAAACAAAATCAACAGAAGAAAGCCAAAGTTCTATCTTTAATTTTGTTCTGTTTTCTTCATTTTTTATCTTAGTTAGAGCATATTTCTCCCCTAAAAAAAATCTTATTGTTGAAATTCTACTTTTTTTTGTCTCTAAAGATAATCTGTACTCGTAGTGATCCCGATAAGGTCAACTTTTTTTCTCGAACGAAGACGCATAATGGAACGCAACTAAATAGTTTAATAAAAGTTTACATTATGCATTTAAAATTCATTATAATACTCGAAAAATCTAGATATTTGAAAGTTTTTTAAAACACATTCAATGTTTGATATCATTCATAGAGCATAATCACACAACCCATACAAGCAAATCAAAACAATTTCAAAGTCATGTTCAATTTTCTTATCAAGATTATTATAACTATATGAAAACTCGTTCTATTCAGAGTCTCCTTTTGCCTATCTCAGACACAGAAAAACTTCAAAACCAATTGAGGCATCCAAGAAACTCGTTGAAGGAAATGTTACCATCCCCGTCTTCGTCAAGTTTTTTGAGAAGCTCGTCCACTCTGTCTTTGTACTCAGTTGATTGAAGGAATGCAGTGAATTCCTCTTTATCCATAGAACCGCTACCGTCTGTGTCACATTTCTGAAACTTCTCCACTGCTTCACAAATCTTGAAGAATCTGGAAGATTTGCTTACGTTCTTTATGTCTTCGCCATTTTGGAACCACGGCAGGAATTCTTCGAACGAAACTCCACCATCGCCATCTTTGTCAACCTTGTTGTAGCATGCATTTGCAGATTCTTCTCCGAGAGCCATATCATCTTTCAAAAGTTTCAAAAACTCGCCTTTTTCGAGAGTTCCACTTTTATCTTCGTCGTACTTGTCAAAAAGACTTTTAACGACAATTTTGGAAACTTCGCAAGATTTAGTTGCTGCTGACATTGTTAAGACAAGCTGTCGGCTAAACTCGATGTGCTTAAGTGGGTAGAAATAAGCGTCGAACAGAACTGAACTATTTAATAAACAAGTCTCTCTTTCAATCTCCAATCAGAGATTGTTGTTGAAACACACTAGGGGCGCTTTTAAGACAATAGGTATTCATTATCTCGTATTTGATCGAAATTGCTAAATGTAAACGTACGGCCTAATGAACAGAGCAAATTTATAGGCACTATATTTACGTTTTGTTTCGGTTTTCAGTAAATCTACCAAACCCAAGACTTGAACTAAGAAGATGATTCATATTGGGATAATTGTTTTACTGTCAACGTGCTTCAATAAACACACATTGTGGTAATGAAATGAAAAACACCGAGTTCGACTAAGAGGGCTTGTCCACAGATATTGCACGACGTGTTCGGTTTGAAAAATTGCTTAAGAAACCACATCTCGAAGCAACAACCATATTAACAATAATTACAATTTTTCGATCTTTTGGAGTATGTTCATTACATCTGGATATCAGGAATTAATTATGTGGCTTATAAAACTTTTGAGAAGTAAAAAAAGAAACCATTACCATTGCCTAATCTACTTTCCTTATTTTGTTTTTACATAACTTTATGTAGAGCCAAAAGAATCCTGATCGTTTTTCATAAATATATTTATTTCTTTATAATAATCTCATATATTGTTATTTTAATCTTTGTTTGTGCCTAAGTATTAAAGCTCGTTGTTTAACAGACTTCGTGAAAACCCTAGAAAATTGATAATTCTTGAAAATACGAATAGATCCACAAAGCACGGAGTATTGAAAGAAACAAACAACGAAACTAAAAAAATCAAGTCACTTTTCTTTGCACCTGTCTCCTTAACAGACTTGTTATCGAATCGAGTTCTCCCGGCCGTATTTTTCTCTCTTTAAGTGACCAAAATCAACGCATTACATTTAAGATATTTGATAGTTTCGTGTTAAATCAGTGTGGCGACGGGAGTCATGACCACATAGACACGTATTTTCAAAAACTGCTGCCGAGTGCTGGTTAACTTTGGGAGAACGTGCTAATTTTGGTCAGACTGAAGTTTTGGAACTACGTAAGGAAATTATAATAAACAAATTTCAATGCTAAATAAATATTAACTCCTTTTACTTAAGATCTTGTTTGTTATTTCAGTGATTATATACAGCTGGCTAATGTTTCGAGTTCGTGTTTGAGCGTTTAACTGGTATCAGAGATCAATGAGTTTCTTTTTATAAGTTTGTTGCGAACTAATGGAAAGAACCGAATTGCTTTACAAGTTGCTGCAAACACTGTACTTCACTTAAGAAAAACAAATGCAAGCGTTTGAGAAGACTTTGAGTAGATAATAAGCACAAGAGTTTATGTAAACGAATTACAAACGAAATATCAAAATATCAAACGCTTACAAACAAACATTTGACAGCAAACAAACGACAGATTCTAGAAGCAAAATGGAAAAATTCTTTATCAAAAAATTCTTCATAAATTTTATTAAGGGTCACAAGTTTGCTAGTCCTACTGTCAAATGTTATCCTCTTGAAAAAAGTTGATTATTATTATTATTATTATTATTATTATTATTGTTAAATTATTATTATCATCTTCGCCGTAAAAAGTTTTAAAGGTGCGTGCTGACGTTTCGAGCAATAGCCCTTCGTCGGAGCAAACTGCTCTAAAATCTAGATCGAAATAGTACAGCTGGACCCCAGTAATTCGAAACTGCCCGCTAATTCGAAGTAAAATTCATTTCTCTTCATTTACCCCACTTTTCTTGGTCATTCTACCTCGGATAATTCGAGGTCCTCGCTATTTCGCAGTAATCTATGTTCCCATGCACCGGGTTTTACCCCGATAACTCGAAGTAAGTAACCGGCTGATTGAAAAAAAAAACAGACGCTGTCGGAAATTCGTGTGTTTATCAAACAACAACGGTCTATAAAATAACATACCCAACAAATTTAAATTTCACGATTCTGATTGGTTGAGAGCAGTGCTGTTTTTCGTAAACCCAGTGCAAAACGAGTTAGTCCAGTGCAAATTTACTTTACGACTACGACTACATCTATGACTACAATACGAGTACAAATTCGACCACGACAACGACAACGACTACGATTACTACGACTAACACGACTTCTACGATTACGACTTCAATTAAGACTACGACGATTTGGATTAATATAACTGCGACAACTACGATTACTACGACCGTGACGACTATTACGATTACGATTATGATAACATCTACTGCCAACAAAACGACTTTGACAACTGCGAAGACTACATCTAGTGCGGTTACTACGACAACTACAATTGATACAACTACCGTGACCACGATTATAAACACAATTATCAATACGACTTCAACTACGTGTTCGATGACGACTTGTTAATCCTTAGATGCTCGTTCCTTTTATACTGATTAAAAACTCTTTCTGGAAGTTGCCCCTCTCGTTTAATTTGGAAATAATTTGCACTCACGTGTTTTCAAAAAGCTCCAATTTTGATTTTTTTGAAAACCTACTCGTGCTAACTAAAACACAAAATTAATGAATAATTTACTTTATATAGATGTATCTATTAACTAGTTCCTAACAAATTTAGCTGAGCCGCTTTAGTTCCGCATTGATGGCAGCAGCAAAATCATTGATGAAGAAACAATAAAAACTATCAGAAATAAACACAAAAATGCTCTATCCACGACGGCTGCTGCCAGTTTACACTCCAAGGCTTCGTGTGAAGCTCGTTTCTGCTCTTTAAAGGTTTGAGCAACTGCTTTTACATTTTTAGCAATGGCGCTCAGTTCAGTCATCTTCGTGTTGGTATCTGTCGCTCCGTCGCTATCTTTCTCGATCGCATAAATACCATTGCAACTGCAGAAGCTTTCATTTTCTTCATCAGATGAAGATGACAGATCAGAAGGGCGAGATTTACCATTCATGTAATCACCATTTGGTAAAGTCATTTGCACTGAAACCGAGTTCCTTTGACTTAGCTCTTCTTCTTCTGCGAATGATGTTTTTCGTCTCTTGCCAAATGCTTTACCAAAAATGTTGCCCCTTGTTCTTTTATGTCTGTGATCCGATCTGCTTCCAACCTTGAACAAAAATTTAGTATCCAAAGCAAGTTTGGGGCCGAGAGTTTCAAAAAGGAACCGCTTAACTTTCAGCGATAAGCTTTTGTTTCCAAGATAATAATAGTTTATTCTTAACGTAACTCCAGTTGCAATCAGCGCCAAAGAGACCTCCACGATAGAGGCAGTAAAATATATACTGATAACAGGCACTGCGTCCGAGGTTGGCGGAATATTTTCAGCAACCAAAAGAAGAAATACTGTCATGCTAAGAAGTACGGTTATTATAAATGAAACTCGCTCGCCACACTCAACGGGGATGAAAAATGAGAAAAACGCCAAAAGAGTTATCAGAAAATTTGGAATCACTAGATTGACAATGTAGAACAAACTTCGCCTTCTCAGATGAATTTTGAAGTTCATGACCGAGTATGGATCATCTGGGACACTATCATAGTATTGCAGACGTCTCTCAAAGGGAGTTGAAACCACCTCCCATTCTCCATTTTCTATTCTTTTGTCAGATAACGGCGCAGTTCTGTTGCCCATTCCGGTGAGGTTTAGCTTTTTGGCGGTATAAACCCACGAGCTGAACCTAAGATTGCAAATTTGCTCGTCGAATGGAAAGTCGGCAACGTTAATCTTGCACGATGTCAGAAAGATGAAAGGGGCGGCCCATAAGGAGTGGCCACTGTGAGATATTCTGATTCGTGTCACGACGTTATCGAGTCGGCCATCAAATTCTTCAAAGACGCTGTAAAAGGAAATGATCAATTGAAAGATCGTCAGGAGACATCAAAACATGAATCCAAGATCTTCATCTTTTCTAAAGGGGAAACTCTGAACTTGCATCAGGAAACTAACGCGATGAAAATGGCCCAAAAGATGATTGTTTTCCGCCAAAAAAGGCATTTGACCCCGTTCGTCATAATTTAGAATATGTAACTATTCTTGAATCCCTTTTACCTCTGGCCGTTTCTGGCTGAACTTTCCAAACATTACTTAATCGAAAGAGCTTCACAACATCCAGTCTATCAACATCTAATCTCTCCTTACATAACTCCAACCCTTTCAGCCAGATCAAGTCTATCAACATCTAACTTCTCCTTACATAGAACTCACAAGTGAACTGCTTAAGATGAAAAGCAAGTTTCTCCCAAACTTGTTCAACGAACAGTGTGGGAGGATTCACCAATCCAACTGGGACTAATTTAAGGATTAAGGTATTTCTCTTTCCACTTACTTGTTGTGCAGTACTGTATCTGGGAGCCACACGTCCTGTGCTGCGACGACAATGGAATCCAGTCCACCGTACTCACTAGGATCCCACGACCACACTTCGTTCTCCCATTCCTGTCAGTTCAATTTAAGGTAGTAAAATGGTTGGTGAGTAAAATGAAATTTTAATACTGGGCCCGTTAAAAAGTTGGTTTAAGTATATAGTTATTAACCTCAGTGACGCTGAGTCACGCTAACCACTCGATTAATAACACTTTGAGTCAGTCAAACTAGCCAATCCGCCATTAACGTTATGAGTGGGTCACGCGCGGCCGGCTACTCTTTTATAAACATTATGAGTCAGTCACGCTAGCTACTCGGTTAATAACGCTTTGAGTCAGTCAGGCTATAGCAACTTGATTAACACAATATGAGTCAGTAGCGCTAGCTACTCAGTTGATAGCGTTATGATTCACTCACGGTAGCTGCTAGGGTTAATAACACTTTGAGTCAGTCACACTAGCATCTTGGCCAAAAACGTGATGAGTTAACTCGGCCAGTAACGTTATGTGTCACACACGTAAGCATCTCGGCCAATACTGTCTCAGTGAGGAAGTAACTCTAGCCACTTGCTAATTAACGTTATAAGTCGGTCACGCTAGTCACTCGGCTAATAACATCATGTTATGAGTCAGCCGCGTTACCATACAAGGGAAGAAAATATTTGCTTTACCTGCCGGACCCAAACGCTGGATTTAATCTGCTGCTTGCTTTCATCCTTTGACAGAAAAAAAACATTTAGAATGATCATTCAAACCTCGCGTCTTCAAGTCTCTATAGTTTGAGGGACAGAAATAATGCGTTTGTGTGCATGTTGTGGTTGTGAAAGTGCAAACGTCATTAAATGCTGTCCGGGGGTGTGCTTCCCGCGAAAATATGATAACTGCCTGAATTGCCATGGATAACACTTCGTAGGCTTTCATAGTGGAAAAATAGAATATAGAAGAAGTAAATAACTATGTGAAAAGATAAACAAATAACAAAACGGTTCAATTATTCCCAGTTAAAAAAATCTTTGTATAAACAGGTGACATTAAAAACGAAGTGAACTCTGCCCGTTGGAAGGGGGGGGGGGTTATTCCCACATTCCCTTGCATCCCTCCCCACACGTTTACTCTTTGATTATGGTAGCCGCTATTTAGAATAGAGTATGCGATGCCTTGAGTATGCTATCATCGCAAGATCAGGAACACAGTACTAGACCACAATTTCAGTTTTTATGATAATGTTATTCATTCAACAGTTATGCGTTTTATTATGTAATAGTTGTAGCAAGTTGATATTTTTCCCTTTGTTCAAAGAGTTTGCCAGGGGTGAGCCTGAAAATTATTAATTCATTTAGTAAACGCGAACTTCGCAAGCGCACGTAGCAATGATAGCAAAAACTGATAAGTTCTTTTCATTTTCAGTTAGCGGCCCGAGGGTATGTCCTTTTAATTCACAAGAAAAGCTATTTCCTGAAAATGACTATATATAACAATTAATTTATCCGACATTAACGCACCAGTTATATTAGGCTTCTGTGTGAGAAGTAGCGGTCGCGTTTGACAAGGACCAAATATCTGTTAAGATGCTCTGGACAGTGCTGGTAAATACGCATTGTTTTCTCTTTATGGTTTTATAAAACTATAATCTAAACATATTTGAATAGAGTTATTAAAGACCCATACGCAACCAGGACCCTTTGCGGTCACACTGATCGCTCTCTTGAATTAGTCGCAGTTGAAAAATCGTTTTGTTATGTAGATAGAAAAAGCTAATTCCATCGAGCGTTTATACTCGTTTCAAAGGGTTGTTACTGACACCAAAGTGTTCCGAAAAAGTCACGAGAGAACGCAAGTTTTTGTTTTGCAGAAGCTAGCGTCTCTCTCTCTTTTAAAACCGATAAAATTCTAGTTTGTTGGGACGTTGGTAGATGTAAAGTTCAACTTTTCAATCTCGTTGGTGGCAATGTTGATATATCCTAAACACTATCTTTACTTGAATCTTCTTTCAAAGTCTTATTCGATGTTGAGTCAATGCAAAAATGTTTTGTCGTGCGCTTTAATTCATACGCATCAGTTTTAGCTCGCCGGAAGCTTCTTGAAAATATATTTCAACATCCGTATTAGTTTACTGTTAAGGCCACGTCTCTAAACTTGACACTATCCACAGCAACGTCGAACTCTTTAAAAGTGGTTAGAGTAGAGTGTTTACAGCAGTTGTATTTACAGTTAGTTTTTTTAACTTCGGCATTCCGGGGTCTTCATTTCTTCACACCGAGTCAAAACAATTTTGTTTTGTCACCCTTCAAGAGCTTTTAAATAAGAGTTGAGTCATAACACAATGTAAAGCTTTACGTGGTTTGTTGAATGACGTCTTAGCCACGATAAGTTTGCGAAATGGTTAGCGTTGTATAAAGGTGCATTTGAGAAACCACGGATTCATTGGATGTTAATTGTGACAAAACCCTTTGCACCACGTTCTACCAGGTACAGAGGATCAAATACGTAACACCAATTAGATAAAAACAATCAAAGATGCATAGCCGCACTAAATTCATTCTTTATGAATACACAGTCCCTGCAGAGCGTTAGAAATGAAATTCGCATACTTTAAGAGATGTCAATGACATGTTTAACGTATTGCAGGTACTAGTGAACGCGAGAAATGAAAACAAATTTTGATTAAGAAGCGAATAGCGTTTCGCTGTTTGAAAACTGTGACAAATTCGAAGAGTATTAAATCAATTTCTATACAACAAAAAGGGATGCAAGGGTGTTAAATGTGTAACGCGTAGCGAATAGAGAAAATACTAGCCAGAGATAATAATATATAGGTACAGTTGTCACATTCTTGTACATGTAGGATTCCCATGGCCCAATAGAAACACGAGTACAATCAGGACAAGTCGCGGGATAAATAGTCGATTCTTCCGTTGAACTAACACTGCCGTTGCCTAATGAACTACGGTAGTTTTCCGTCGAGAGGTGTTCAAGTTTTATTAATAACAGACTTACCACGTCGATAACATGGTGGAAGGTCATGCTAATTTGAACTCTTATCGGGTTTGAACCGTTGAGTACGGGTCGAATGCTTCTCCGAAAGCGGTTTGTTAAATTCTCCAAGAGTCTTTCTTCATCAAGACAGCTATAGGCTACGAGGCGAAACGAAACAGTTAATTACTTAGAACAAAATTTTGACTTGTTTGTTATCTCTAGCGCTTCTTTTAACTAAAATGTAAATTCATTTGGTTAAATGACGATGCAATAACACTTTGTTACTTTGAGTGCTCGTTCAATACTATTAAAGCACACACAGTTTAGACAAGTGTGCATCATTTCTTACCTTCGCAACTTCGACAGTGAGCCCTCCAAGAAAGTAGACGCTCCTCAGAGAAAAGCAGGAACAATACAAGGAAACACAATCGGCTATAATCCATGATCAACTTTGGCACCAAAGTTTCGGTTCGGTCCTCCACGCGTCCCGTGAGTGCTAATATTGTCTTTATACATGAATTATTGGCAAGGAAGCTGATTAAGCTCCGCCCCCAGGGCTGCGTAAGTGTGACGTCATAATGATCCGTGGGACGTACTGAATTTTAAAAGCCATAGCAAGCGAGAGACTGCTGAGCCTTTTTAAAAAGAGCGTTAGGCTGGAAGTCACCCAAAAATTTAGAACATGTTAGAAACAGACCCGAGGTTGAGCAATGGCCGAGGAATTTATTTTGTTACGTTATTACGTCATAAATCGTAGACTCGACAAGTCAACGGCGTAACATAAATTTTTACAGCTGCAGTAAAATACACCGAAAATTTACAAGAACAGTTTACGGACTCTTTATTTTCTCTTTTACTCTATCTGCTTACTAAATACCTATGATTATATAAAAAAAACAATTTGAAACCACTCGAGGTTAGAATTCCAAATATATGTAGAACATTCGAGCTCGAACTTTCAGCCTCGATCCAAAAATAACAGGTTCATATAAAATACAAAGACGAAACAGAATCAAATTTTCAGTTTTTTACCTTAAATATGTAAGAAATGGAGAGTAATAGAAAATAGGATATTTTCTTAGAATTTGTATGACTTGAGAGCAAAACCCTGCACCGTTTTCACGTACATTTACTTAAGCGGTTAAAATTTTGATTTTGTACTTGCTGTCATTTTTTAAGTACTTGACGTTCAGACTACCAATATTGACTTGTTCTTTCCGTTTGTGAACATCGTTTTGTCATAGCTAATTAATTTAAGGTAGGTTTGGTCACGTGACTGCAAAGGGCTTATTGCGTCTGCATTTTAATTTTTACGACCTAAAATAAAGTATAAATTTCTGTCAGCAAGAACTTGTACTTTTCGTGTTAGCACTGTTGAGGTGGATGTTATTGCTGATCTTTAGTAGCTTTCTATGTTAGTTGATAACAAACGAAAAAAAACTCTGAGTGAAGGTGTTTAGGTGCACTTAGTCAGTAAACGTGGACAGAAAACAGTAAGATAAGCAGAATGAATAGGGAATTCTCCAGTTACTTTACAAGTTTTTTGCCCGGAAATTGAAATTTGTGTAAGTTGCCCATAGCTATCCAAGGGGTGC
>JAOBAT010094538.1:6013-16954 GCA_026413305.1 Hydrozoanthus tunicans | reverse complement strand
AAGGGCGGAGCCGAGGGAGTAGCGCCCGGACTTGGCATTGTTATTTCACCAGCATAGTGAAGACTGGACAGAACTTCAATTGGATAACGTCGGCTCCAGCAAATCGGTAAGGGTAAGGACATCTCGGTCATTGATTGAATATAGCAAGATTTACTCACAAGATATGTTAGACATAGGAGGACGGACGTATGGGACGAAAGGAACCCCAGTTTTGTGTCGGGAAGGCGCGTCATTCAGTCTGGCCGGTTTGATGAGGTTCGCATGTGCTATAAAAACGTTTTTGGCAAAGTAAACTCTAAACAGTTGATGATGCGTGTTTTTTTTATTAACGACACCTTCTCATAAATAAGTTGGAAGCTTTTCACAAGTAGGTTAACTTGATGATCGCTTTGTCAATCTCTTAGTTCTTTTTTAGATTTGTGAAAAGTTATTTTTTGTGTGCGGGGTAATTGTCACGTGACAGGTATGTTCAACATCGTCGTTTGAAGTTCGCCGAGTCGCCCCGACAAAACAATGGGAAATAAACACTGCAAATCGTTATGAATTACCGTACAACACAAATATAATATTAATAATATTTGTAAGACCTGTGGCCCGCAATACTGCTTCAGTTCACCTCATCTAAATTCACAGTTGACTGAAAGTTAACGATCCCTAAAAGTTTGAAATGGAGGTAAAAGACAGTCAAAGGGTTAAGTCTCCCCTAACATGAGCCATGGTCAATATTAAGGAATGACCCCCCTCCGGGGGAGGGGTACTCTCTATATTGGGGTGCCTATGACCGTCGTATTTCTTAGGGGTTGTCTGTGTTAAAACAAGAGCCTGGTATTTTTTAGGGTTGAAAAACGCCAAATTATTGGACTACTTGCAGTCCCGTGATTTAGCTAATGTGCGTACTGGTAAGAAGTTAAGACAAAAGTCCTGTGGCAAACATCTATTCACGCGCGCACCTTCAATAGACCTTTTTCCAGTTTCAGGTACCGCTGATAAAAATAGACTGTCGGCGCACGTACTCAGGGTAAGCCTCGAACTGAAGTCAAATTTTCACAAATCCCAGGGAGAAAACGTGTTGTTCACAACTCAGTTACTGTTTAAATTTAAAATTCAGTTCCTCCCGCTAGCTGCCCTGGGAAAATTTTCTGCTTTCAATTGGTATTTTTAGGGTAATTTTAAACCAAGTCTTTTTTTGGGAGGAGAGGTTTTAGTTCTTTTCCGACAGTCATCCTACTCTTTTGACCCCGAGTCACGCCCCCCCCCCCCGTTATGATACCAAATAACAAGCCTACAAGTTGTAGTAACTACACGACGTATATCTTTGTTAAATACTTGTTTATTTCGCACCACTTTACATTATTTACAGAATGATTACAGCTTAACAGAAACATGGAAAGGATGAAAAACATTAACAAACCCTTCCAACTTTTAAACTGTATGGCCCATTCTAGTAGTTGTTACCACTGTATTTGCAGCACGCTAAGTAACTTGGTTGCAACCAGCAGTACAAATAATAATACAGTAAAACCCCATTATTTCCAACTCTGATACCAAAAGAAAAATAGTTCAATATAGCGAGGGTTCGAAATAAACAAGTTTGTATCAAAGAATTTGTTTGAATACCAGGGCTCAACTATACATTAAAAGAGATAACAAATTTCTTACCTCTATTTGATCAAACTGAAGCAAGATTGTTTTATAATTTTTGGAACATTTTATTCAGCTAGGCTACCCCTTATAAATTGATGGCTGCAACCTGGCTCCACCTAAAATCATCACATTTTCAGACCTTGAGGGTCACACTTTAAGGTGTAAATAAAAGAATATACCCAAACAAACAAAGATTTTAAACATATTACATTTGAATATTCTGTATATACAATAATTTCAACACAAATGGCTACAGGTGCTAACTAGACCACACAAAAAATCTGCATTTTATTTTTAATCTACAAAATTCAACTGCACTAAGGTACTTAGCATTGTCATACATTATTCCACAAACTCAACAGGCTTGACTCATCACCTGTGACAGTTATTTCTTTACAGCTTGTAAACATCAATGAAGTCAAAAGACAATGCAAACATATCAAAACCTTTAAGTGTTCCTGCCCTATTTAGTATTCAATTCGGTTCCTGCCCTATTTAGTATTCAACCAGGTATTTCCTCTGGCCTCAAAAAAAACTTGTTACACTTCAAGGCTGTTCTCACTTTTACACTAGTGCACACAGCTGCAACTATTCTTAATAGCAGCAGATTCTAACAATAAATATGCCACATAAAAGCTAGCATTGCCATTGATTTACTGAACATTCTGATGCCTCGATTGCACTCTGCATACAAGTTATTTGTAATCAACATTAATCTGTTCTTAGTTAAAATGTTGTTGTACTCTCTACAATCAAATTGCACTTGTGTTTGAATCAAAAACTTCTATTTCACAAATGAAAATTTTGCAAGCATGATTGACTCTATTAAAATTCGTGTTTAACTTCATATATATTTTTTCTGATCAATTCTTGTCCTTTTCTAACTAGGAAGACACCTAGTAAGTTTTTTTTTCCAAATTTTCTACATTACATACTGTCTTAGTACCAAGCCTATGGTAATTCTGCATGTACAAAAAAGACTTTGCCCACCTAAATCCTTTCTCAAACAAAGTGGCCCATTAGATAGGTATCTCCGGTTTCCATAGTGTTAGAGGATAAGAGTCTTTGATTCCCCCTGGACAGGACACTTAACCCATCGCAGATTAGTTCCCAGCAGAGCTGGTACTCATTTATACAGCTGCGTCGAGTGGAACAAGTCAAGTAAAGTGTCTTGCTAAAAGATACAACACAGTGGACTCTGGTCTGATCAGGGCTCAAACTTGCAACCCTAGGAGTTTGAACAAACTAACTGCTTATTCACTGCACCTTTAATAAATTTACTAATAGCCTGTTCAAAAAACATGTTTTCTATTTTTTTTCATAAATTTCCTAAATCAAGGAATCGACCAATGAATGAAAATGAATGAAAACATTTGAAAGAGTCGTGGCAAGTGAATATGCCTCAAAAATTAAAACTACACAAATTCAATTAATCTATATGCAAAAGGAAAAATTAACCAAACCAGCGACATTAATCTAATCAAGTAATCTTCTATCTGGCTAAATTATGCATGTACCTAAAACTAATAAAACTTGTTAATATTTTACAGACATCTGTAGGACCAGTGCTTGTCCTTGTGACAGTTTGATTTTATTAACATCAAGTTCCTTGCTGTTTTTGGCATCTTTTGTGTCTAGGACAACCTTTCCTTTACCAGACAACTTGTCCAAGTCACCATCCCACACTTTGTTGGCGAAGTTGATGATAACCAAATACTTGTCTTGGTCCCCACGAGTGAATGCAATTACTTCCTTGTCTGCATGTACAATCTCAAATGTGTTACTCTTCATGGCTGACTCTAACCTTAGTTTTAGCAAACTCTTGTAGGTTTTCAGAGAGGAAGTGCCATTGTTAGAGCTCTCCGTCTTCACATTTATAGTTTTGTAGTCACCAGCTACTGTTGTATTTTTCTTTGAGAAACCTTTAATCCAAAGAGAAACAGAATTAAAACCAAGTTAAACAAGTGTACTCAGATGAAAACAGACTCCTCAAGGTGACTACATCTGTTTTAGTCAATATTTTCATTTCATACACATTTCAATTCTAGTTTGTTTTTTAAAAATCTTTCCCTCAAGTTTGAACTCCAGTAGCTTTTCAATGCTTAATCAGTTAACTTTCAAAGCAGTGTGAATATCAACCTTTTCATTTTTAGACGCAGGGTTTTACGCTTCACAATGGAAGGAGGATTTTTAGTTTTTCAGTCTATGTGACAAAAATTGCTGATTAACTCTTTAAGGTGTAGCCAGTTTATTAACATCTTGTTTCTTCCTTACTTAATTCATACAAAACAGGACATTCGGTAATGGGGAAACCTCAATTTGCCAAACATAGCAAACTACTGAGGACGAAAAACAGAATTCTCATAAACAGAAAAGTTAAGGTACCAGTTAGGGAATTCTGACAACATTAAGCCACTTGGTGTATTTGGGGCTAAAAGGGTTAACTTACAAAAAAATATTAACATCTACATTGTATCGGACCACTAACCTGCATTAGGACCATCTGTCCACTGCATCGGCGAAAGGGCTGGATTAGAAGTCATTCCAATCTCTTCACCATAGAATGTTGATGCAGTTCCTGGCAGAGTTAGCAGCAAGACATTCATGGCATCAACAAAACCACTTCCCAAACGCTGTGCAACCCGAGTGCTCTTATCGTCAGCAGCTACCCAGCTTCGAATGGATTCTGGCAGAGTTGAACCAAGATATGAAGTAATGGTGTCGTTGACACTTTTCGCAGTGTTGACTTTACCAATCTTAATCAATTCTCGGTTGAGTGAGTAGTCACTGGCATTTCTGTACTTGCTGGCTGCTGCTGCACCTCCCTGCACATCTACAACTAGTGCTCTGTAGATGTCTGCACTCCCATCTTCTATTAACTTTTTCCACTCTTCAACCAATGCAACATTCTCTTTAAGATCTGTGGGAAAAAACAAACATTGCAACATCTGTAAAACATTTTCACATGTGAAATACTGAGAACGATTATTTTAGAGTGAGATATTGGACTTTAAACAACCTTTACTGAATTACTGAAGCAAATAAATACTGTCTCTGCACTCATTATTTGCTGATTTTCAAAACTGAATTTAACTGCGTTTTTCAAGTTTGCTGATTTTCATTTTGCACCATTTACCAAATATGTGAGCACTTTTCTCTGAATGTCATTCAAAATTCTGTGAAACTTGCAAGCTCGAGCAGCAAAAGATTGAAAGATTTCTTAAATTCTAGCAACAAACTGCTAAGTCAAACATTAGCTTTATCTTAGCAGTGAATGTGAACAGAGTCCTTGTAAAAACTACTGTTAACAAGGAAACTTCCGTTGTAAACACGGCAACTTTCATTACCTGTTTTAAACAATTAAATTTAAATTTATGCGTTCAAAAAGTAAGAATCTCTCGGACGGAAAAAACGAGGAAATGGCATCGTTACTTCATCCACAAGACTCGTATTTATAACAGGTACTCGGAGCAACAGTAAATACAGTTTCTATGGTACATATGAAGGCTCAGGAATATTTGTGAGGAAACTGCGAGTTATCTTGAAAAAAAATATTTGAACTGATAAACTCTTATTTGGAAATCTTTAGGGAAACACTGCAGATGATTAAAGCTTAAAAGTATACAAAAAAACGGTTAATCGAAACCCAAACAACAAAAACGTGGCACCTCGCGACATGTAGACTGTAGTATCATGAATATTCAAATCTAACAGCACATGGTCACTCACCGAAGGTTCTTGTGTGTTGTAGCGACTCGTATTTTGCATTCGAAGAGTTAAAGTTAGGCCTTGGCAGCTCATCTCTAAACATTGCATCTTCCACCATGTACTGAACGTTGCGGGCGACGAATCCGTCGACTTTCTTGTCTAACCAGAATTTTAGAGCATTTTTCAATGCCTCCTTCACTTCAGGGTTGGTGAGGTTGAGATCAGGTTGGTTTGTGTTGAACTGATGGAGGTAATACTGTCCGGTTGTCATATCTTCTTCCCAAGCACTACCGCCAGAAACACTCATCCAGTTATTGGGAGCACTTGTCGACGAGTTTACACCAGCCTTGCCATTTTTCCACACGTACCAATTCCTCTTCGCGTTGCCTGTTGGTTTCTTGCTCTCGACAAACCAGGGATGTTTGTCAGATGTATGGTTGGGAATAAACTCTAACAAGATCTTCATTCCCTTTTTATGCGCTGCTTCCAAGAGTTCTTCAACATTTTTCATACTTCCGTATTCCGGATTTACTTGAGTGTAGTTGGTATCTGAAATCAAGTTGAGCCATATCGCTTTCACTCCCAGTTCTTCAAGGTACTTGAGCTTTTCGGTTATTCCCTTCACGTCCCCTTTGCCATCGCCGTCCGAATCTTTGAACCACTCAGTACGCAATAGGTACATAACACCTTCCTTCACCCAACTCTTGTCCAGTTCTCCTTTTGCCTTGGCGCACTTGGGAGAGACTATTATTATTATCACTGCCGCAGCGACCATCGCAATAATTACCAAACCGAAAAAGATCACAAGCGCCAATCTCAATTTGCTGTAACGCGCAACTTCTTCGTCGCTTGGTTTTCGGGGGCCACTCGATTGCTCAAATTTAATTTTAACGTCATCTTTAGTATTAACACCATTAAACTCAACTTCTCCCGACATTTTTGTGTTTTGAGACCGATTGAAAGGTCGTGGCTCGCAACAAAACACAACACACGAACTTAGCAGAAACAAACCTCGACGTGTCCTTACAAATGGCGGGAAGTAACAAAGTCTGAATGGAGTAAACATCAATCGTATTGCTCAACACGCGCCGGCCACGAGGGATTGGATGGCGAGTTGACCAATCACAGCGCAGAACAGAAAAAACCTGGCAGGAATTCAATAAACTGGTTATTCGTGACTTGCGAAATTGCATCAGAAAGATCACGTGGCTGTAACTTAAATATTAAAACTCATATTTTTATATTAAAACAACCTTGGATTTTATCTCTGGTCAACGTTGCTCTTGCAAAAGAACTAAGAAAATGAATCAGACGGTTGATCGAAATGCCTTTTCATAGCTGTAACAATAACATTAAAAAGCCTTACAGCAAAACATTTTCAAGACTCCCATTAAAGCTATTTTTGGACCCACCCTTACAGCAACAACCTCCAGAAACAAATTTTATCAAACAAGATTAATTTTTGCAGTTTTATTGTAATATACAAAGGCTGCTTAGTTGTTCAGAGTCAGATATTATTTTAGTTTGCTTTCTTTTGTTTTAGTCATTCACTTTACATGATATTATAAATAAATATTGTTGCGTGTCCGAACATCCCTATACAGCCGTTAGAACTCAAACTTAGTCAAAACTAACAAAACGTGCAGCAGTGTTGCATATGGAATTCTTAATTTTCAACAAAACATTCAGTGTAAAGCGGCCATCGTCTTTCATCGGCTCCCTTAAGATTGTAAAGAATAAGCAATGGAATCTGGAGAGTTTTGTGTTGTGATGATTTCCCTTGTGTTTAACATTGGGGTCGGCGTCATATATGAAACCTGATCAACTATACTAAAATGGGCTGAGGAGCTAAAAGGCCCTTCTCGGCAGTCTTTTTTATGATTTTCAGTTTATCGAAAATTAAAATCTCATTTTTCACGTATACAGGTATATATGAAACAGTTATGAATTTTGAAATGTTAACCGAAGGCTAAAAATCCTGGGAGTATAATTAACAGTTGCTATGGTGGTTCAACAAAAAACATTCTTTAAGAGATGACGAGTTTAGATTGGTTGTAAAAACTCTATCCATCCATAGCGATTTTCAAATTCTTTCTTTCCAAACCTGTTTTTGATACTTCGGTAAACTGCAAGCGAAGAGCTGAAACCTAAAACTGAAACCCAAAGTTGAAGTTTTGTTAAAAAGCCTTTACTTTCATAATGGGGCTAATCGCCAACTCATTCATATTTGGGTAATATTTTCTGTGAGTATAGAACTGAAATTCAATATTTTCCTGTTCATTTGCCAAAGTTGTTTGGTTTTTTTTAAGACAATGAGCAAAAAACCCCATTATTTATCAAATCCTAGGTCGTAACTCACGAGTTGGTCCATAGCTAGGCAGACCGAATTCTCTCCATAAAGAGTATATTTTCCTCACGTGAACTCCAAAACACGAACTCTAAGTTAAGTTCCTAAGAAGAGCGCGACGATTTCCTTTCAAGATGGCTGTCTCCTCGTGCTCAAAAAGGAATCACGTGATTTGGGTTAAATTTATATCTGTCAACAATTAAAACTCCGCGGACACTTTCTCCACACTGCAATAACTCATTCATTGCGCATGCTCGCATATGAATGACTTAAAAACGGAGGTTCCAAATATGCTAACCTTACGTTTACCACAAGAACTGTTTGTTTGTCTTTTTCTTCACTCGCAGGTGGTTTTATCGCCCTACATCACCCCGCCTTTGAGCGAGGCGCGTGCTTCGGGTGACACCTCTGTTTTGCCGGTACTGACGGTAAAAACTTTTGGTAAAACAATACAAGTTTGACTACTTAATAAGATTCTATGGATACACGTGAGTTTAATGAGTTGCTATGTTTTTCATTTTATTTAATTAGATGTACAAGGAAGAGGGGATATCTTCGGCTGGTTTTATATATTTTTTAAAGGATTTGATCTCCGACGCTCGGTACCCATTATACAGCCGTTAATCACCTGTGCCGTCCCCACCCGGAGCTTAGTTTTCTCAGAGTTATTTTTTTAAACTGACGTGAACATGAACATACTATTCCCTACTCATTTTTATAAATCACGGTTTCAAACAACTCGGTTAGCTTCGGAGTCTGTAGCCAAGCATGGTTCGTGTTTCGTGGTTCTTTAATAATTTCAAAACCTTTTCCAGATAATTTACCCTTTTTCCCATTTTCAGGTGTTTTAAGGGTGTTACTTGTGACTGTTCCGCAAATGTTATAGCGGAAGGGTTGGCGCAGTGGTAAGATCTCTGTCTCCGGCAATACTGAGGTCCCTGGTTCGATTCTCGGCCTGATCGAGGGTTGAATAATTGGGCTACCTTCTTTCCCCGCTAAAGGCTACCCAGCTCTCCATTCTTCCGGGGTCGGTAAAATGAGTACCACTTTAAAGCGGCTGCCTGAGGCGCCTATATAAACATGCTTCCGGTCCGCTTTGGGTAAACTGATCAATGTAAAGCGTCTTTGAGCATTCATATGGAAAATGCTCCACTTTATTTACTCATGTTTATTCGCCTTATTTCTAATTGTTTAGACTGCTATGAACACTGTGGCTCAATCATTGGTCAAGTACTTCATTTTATTGGGCGTTCTTTATTTTCGTTTTATCTTTTTCTCCCGAACCGGACTGAAGATCAGTCACTGGAAACAAATCACACAACCTGTTTAGTATTCTAGTATGGAAACGTGAAACGAGCACAAGCGCTGAAAAATATGCATGCCACACAAACAGCCGACAAACCCCCGCGATGACGTATGCAGATATCACTAGACCTAACGCCAAGGTGAGCGATAAACATTTTACGTCGGGGCTCATTTCGAATCGGGTTACCATTTCTTTCTTGGAGAAAGTCACCAAGACCAAACTGACCAAAAATATATACTGACGTTACGTTGCTGGCCTTTAAAACTTCGTATGGAAACTAAAAGTTACGTTTTATTCGACTCACAAGAAAAACGGCGGCTCAGTTTTGAGTTAAACAATAAATGTAGGGGTAAGTTTCCATCTCGGGTCTCGATTAAATAAATCAACAACATTAACAAAAACTTAAGAAAGTGTATCACTTCTGGTTAAGAGTTCAAGACATGCCGCAACTTAATTTTTGCGTCGAGCTTTCGGCTTGATTACAACACGATTTGAAGCTGTTTAACTACCTTCTATAAAACATTAGCGGTTCAAAGTTAAAAACTTGATAGTTTTTCGATTCGGATATAAAAAAAAGTGACTACCAGTCAAAGTGCTTGTTTCTTAATGTTTCTTGAGCGCGTGTTTTGCATCTTCAATACTATTCAGTGAATGACGACACGTCGTCTCCAAGGAAACTTCTCACACGAACAAAATGAATACACGCGTTTTGTGTTCTTTATTGTAACCAAGAAACCCGTGGGTTTACAATAAATACAGATTCGGGAAACAAAAAGAAGGAATTTTCAATGTTTTGTTCAGTCTCAATGTAAGATGAACATTGCCGGGTCTTTCACTATTTCAAAGCGCACTTCGTACGCCATTCTTTCCACCGGCTTTCGTTGTTGTTTCTAGGAATTCGTAGAATAAAATACATACTCTCTTTTAAAACGGAATATATTTATCAATCAGTAATCGTCTTCAAAATCTTCGTATTCTTCTTCTAAACCTGAAAAATGTTAGGAAAAAAAGCAGATTAGTAGGTTTGAAAAACCTGGTTTTAGTTGCAAATGTTTTTCTTGGTGGTCGTGTAAAACATAGCCACAGCATACTTGGTCGCACTAATCGTATAACAGGCCTTTTTCCTATTCAAGGCACTGCATGCTGATAAAAATAGACAGTCGACACACAATAAACCATACTTTTGTCTCGAAACTGAAGCAAAACGTTCTCCAATTCCAGCATGAAAAGTTGTTATTCAAAAATCAGTGTATTGTTTCGTTTTCATTTTCAGTTCCTTATTGCTGGAGTTTCAGTTCGAGACAAGGGCAGTGTACACGCACCAACAGTCTGTTTTTTATTAGCGGTATGTTAACATAAAAAGGATCTATAAAGGATGAGAACGCTCTTTTTTATTCTTTTTTTTAAGTCGCTGTAACTGCGATGGTTGCTGCCGCTAAGTTTAACATTTCAACAGTTTCTTCGCCATTAGAAATCTCCAAAACATGTACATTTAAGTCAGGCCTGGATTCAAACGACGTACAATTCCAAGCCACAAAGATCAAAAGTTCTGCATTGCAGACAACAGTCGCTTTCCATTTGACCAGTCAGACCGACCAGTTCTTAAACGGAACGCACGACTTCTTAGAACTGGTTCTAGCCAGAATGACCTAGCTCGTGGATCAGCGCAGTTCAGTTTTCCCGCTCCTGTCGGCAAAAGCGCGGGAATCTGGAGAGTTGTGGCGGGGAAAATGTACGCGCGCGCCTTCTCAGTTTTTGCTTCCTACTAGCAGGAATTGTAAAATAATCTCAATTTAACAGCTGGCTTGTGATTGACCCTTGACATTTTATATCTAAACCTTCCAGAACCAGTTCTTTTCGGCCGGAAAGCGACTTAAGTTTACGCTTCCATCCGAGAGCAATCCTCGGCTAGCTTACCATCGTTGCCGATACCCAT
>JAOBAT010094527.1:0-16960 GCA_026413305.1 Hydrozoanthus tunicans | reverse complement strand
TCGGTTAATTTCTTCCGGCGGGTTAATAATTTCACCAATTCTTGGTTTTGCCTTGAATGTTTAAAACCCATTGAAAATGTTGCGTTGGTGAATAAGATAAAATTCAAGGTTACAAAGTTAAGTGAAGCAGAGTCTTGGTTCCCACTACCGCCATTTCTCTTTCAAATTCGTGGCTCTTCTTTCACAAGTTAAACCTCCTCAGAAAATTTTGTAGCTGTAGAGTTTATATCCAAAATCAGTACGACAACATTCCTGAACAATGTGATGAATTTGACATGTTCCTTTGGTAAGAGAAAACATTTCCCAGTTTTTTTTCACTGCGTTCACGACCAGAACCGCGTGCCCGGGTTGCTTCGTGGTTTGAAAGTTTTGTACCTGCGCAGTGCAGGTTCAGTGGTCCGTGTTTGATTGATAGCTGTCAATGACTGCTGACAACTTCTCCTAGATATTGCACTGCTGGCTTATGGCCAGTGTAAAAGGCGCTAGCTGCACAATTTGGCCTGTCGTGGCAACAGTGGCGGTAACGGTGCCTAAAAATAAGAGTTTGATAAGAATTTTGTAATACATTGAGAATCTTTTTTGGCAACAGAATGGAATAGATATCCAAACAAAAACTGAGAAACTAGCAGCGGTTTCATATATTTTTATCTTGTGAATGTAATTATAAATTTGAAAATGGCTTAATTTGATTTTTTATAGTTTTTCGCTGAACCAGGGAGGTGCGCACCTCCCTGGCTAAACCAAGAGTAATCTTGCCTTAAATCAGATTGGTTTAAACAATCGTATAACGACTCAGCGAGATTTGGCAAAAATCAAGCTTTACAACAAGTAAATAGAGCGCATTCCGCATTTGGCAAAAATCAAGCTTTACAACAAGTAAATAGAGCGCATTCCGGTTTTAGCCTCGTTTCCATGTTGCAACAGAGCGCGATTAACGATTTTCACCTACTTTTTTAAAAAAGGACTTTCCCCCTAATGCGAATTTTGGGAAACTTTTAGTAAGTTGTTCAGAACACCTGTCTTATTAGGTTAAGCCATAAATTGACTGCACTATACCCTATTAGCAAATTTGTTATCATTTTGGCTCTAATTTTATTTTTTAAAGACGACTTCCGCTCAAGACACGCGCTTCGCTTTGCAACAATTAACCATGATGCATTGCGTGAAATCTGAAGAAACCGACATTTTTCGGAACCACGATGTTGTCTCGTAGCCTTTTTGGTATCATGAGTTCGAAGAAGGATCGTGCTTTCTTTTTTTGATTTATTTCATCTAGTTGTTAGAGATATGGAAAGATGGAATTTCGGAAAGGATTATGGAGGGTAGATCAACTGAATTTCTTGCGAAATAATGACACATTGAGAGTGTTTTGCGCCTGGGATTGACGAGTGAGTTTTACGGCTCGTGACAGGAGGTCGTACTTGGCTCAAAATTAGTTCCCAACTTCAAGGTAAGTGATATTTCCTTAGATATATTGTTGACAGTCAAAGCAACAATATTACAGTAGGCCTCTGAATTAGTTCGTTTTTTTTTCTTTGAATAATGAATCAAGATCACCGCGTTTTTGAGACCATGTGAAATTTCCTTCGCAAAGCGATTCGCATTTTGTCTTCAATACAACAATTTAAATTTTGTGAAAACCAATGATAATTTAGAAATTTTGTTCAACGGAGTGAAGCCTTACAGTATATTGTTCTTCATAACTTAGCTCAATTGTGTGTATCTTTTCAATGGATTTGCTATCATGAGTGCAAAAGATGTGTCGCGCAATTGGTTTGTTTAGTACGGACACTCTTGTCATCAAATTTTTGTCTTGATAATTTTTTGTACCAACGTGAAACAGCTTGAATTTCAAAGTCCAATTATTATAGTTTTGAATTGCAAAGTTTGTTTTTTCTAGATGTTGACGCCGCAGAATCGAACAGTCGTTGTTGAGTTTCAGCTAACAACTTTTTGTTGGTCAAGATGACAATGAACTGTCAAATAAAACCGCTCAGATTCGCGCAGATTGCTGTTTTGAAAATTCAAACTGCGGCCAGTTGATTGACTGATAAACTTGGATTTAGATTGCCAACTTAATGTGTTCAGCATCTGCTTTTAAAATGTTTGCAATTTATACAATTTCGAGTAAAGAAATTACTTCATCTACTCAGCAAATGGAAGTTCATGAAAGGATTTAAAAATATGACGAAACGCGATTGTTAAGCCCGCCGCACACGGTGAGGAAACTGCCATGCGTGCTTTTGATAACACAGGCACGCGAGGCAAATTTCTCGACGTGTGCGGAGGATTTTTGCACTCTTAAGGCCGGCGCACACGTGAGGTAAAGAGCTGAGCTGTTTTCTAGCGAGGCCGTTTGCTCAGCTCTTTACCTCACGTGTGCGGCAAAATTTTAGTGAGATTTTTGCCTCGCGAGCTCGTGAGAGAAAAATCTGTCATGTTTGATATTTTTTGTCTCGCGAGGCAAATTTCTCACCGTGTGCGGACTACGCGAGCATCTTGCTGAGCAAAATATGAAATGTAGCCAATAAAATCGCGTCCTGTGATTGCGTCATTTTTGTTTACGTTTTGGTTTCATTATGCTGAGAGTTAAAGATGGCGTCGATTGAAGAAGAGCTGGCTCTTCTTGTTCTCCTTTTTCGTCGACGTAGGAGAAGAAGAGCTATTGAGTCTAGAGTTTCAAAAGTATGGGCTAGAGATTGGATTTTGAAAAGTCGCCAGCAAGGCGCCTACAACAACCTTGTAAAGGAATTGAGTTACGAAGACCCGGAAGAATTCCGTCAATTCCATCGCGTGGACAAGCAGACTTTTGAAACAATTCTGGCTATGGTTGCACCACTGATAGCCAAGGAAGACACAATAATGAGAAGAAGTTTACCTCCGGGGGAGAAACTTTCGGTAACTTTAAGGTTTCTTGCCACAGGTAAATAATAAGCTGCATATATTGTTCTGTAATCTACTATAAACTAGAGAAAAATAGTCATGAAATCGCAAAATTTCATATGTTACCATTTTTGAAAAATTCAACATAGGTTTTTGAAAAAGTTGCTGTTGTTCCATTTGCTATTAAAAGAATTTTTTTTGAATCTGTGGGTATTGCCAAATCTTTTCTCAGATTACCATTTTTCGCGACCTTTATCATTATAAACTTGCAATCATTTTGGCCATTTTCTTGATCATTCAAACTAAAACTTTCTGGCTGTCACGGTCTCAATATACGTTTTTTATGGGGGAAACTGATATACCTAAATCAAAATTCACAGAATATAAAAATTACGATTACATGTACGTCAATAAAATGTGCTTGCCCTACACCATCCCGCTGAAAGATCAGTAGAGCTTTTTAATCGAACAAAATTGTTGGTTGTAATGAAAAACATGAGTTTTAATTTGGTTGTTTAGAATTGTATTTGACGCACTGTTTGATATAAGAGGTTGACTCATGCAGTAAATTTTTGAATTTAACACCCACCTCTTATCTTAGTCAAGAATCTGTCAGCCAAAAATGATATTAAGCAGCCAAGAAGTTTAATCTTGCTCATTATGGAGTTTTTTTAAACATTTACGAGAGGAAGTGGGGGGGGGGGAAGTGGTTTGAAATGTTTCTGGAGACTTTTCTAGGTGTATAATTTCTATTATGAGTAGTTTCTTAAGACTCGTGATTCCTATATATAAAGAGTTGAAAACGTTCAGCAAAACACCACTCCTGACAGGTACATAAACTTTCATAAAAAACGTTTTGGCCGTTTGGCCTTCTTCAGTTTCAAAATTTAGGTTAAGAAAAGAAAGTTAAAAATGGTATATATATTCAGTGGTTTATTTTTCAAGCAAAAATTATACAGAAGTTTTGCTCCCAGTGATGTTAATAACTTTTTTTATTGCTTGAAATCCCCTAACAGGTGAAAAATTCAAAGATCTAGCCTTTCAGTTTCGAAGGGGAGAGCGGACATTGTCAAATGCAATTGAAGAAACTTGTCAAGCAATTGTAACTGTGTTGAAGAAAAAATACCTAAAGGTAAAAGCAAAAAAGGCGAAGCATGTCACACTGTTGATAAATTTTCTCTCAAGCTCATAAGCAAGTGCATATACCATAGTAGCCTTGTTTGTTTGTACCTAACTTTATTTCTTTGTCTAAACTATTTTGTGCATACAAAAGAAAAACAATACAATCCTTGGTATTTTTTCACACAAGTTCATAAGCAATTGCTTTTTTAAATTTTACTTATCCTGTCCTGATCATGTCAGTTAAAAGAAAACAGCTGTTGGTGTTGCTGTTGTTGTTGGGGCAACAGTGGGGGATGAAATGATGCTGGTGTGACTGAACCAAACATTGTGTTTGGCCCTGCAAGCATCCCCATTTGTGCCTGAAACAGGACTTGGTGAATCTGTTGCTGGGCAACAGTTCTAGTGTTTATATATGCTCCAAAGGTGTCACACGTCGGGTTGCCCTCTTGCTGCATTCTTTCAGACCTCTGACTAAGGGATTTTGCTATTCCCTTAATTAACAAAAGTTCTTCTTCTTCAATTTCCTTTTTTCTCTTGTGTCTTGTTTTTTGGACTTTTTTTACTGTTGCATTTTGTATTTCTGAGAGGGCACTTGTTGCATCATCTATAGTTATCATTTCTTCACCACCAGTACTGTTATTGCACTCTAGGTCTTCATCACAATTTTCTTTATCATCTAGTACTGTTGAATCAGAAGAAGACTGAAAGACAAAATGGTATCAACAAACAGTCAACCAATTTTAAATATAGATCAACCATTTTCTCCAGTTAATGTATAATAATTTTTTCCCCATAGGTTCCTGACACAGAAGAGGAATGGCAACAAATCGCCAATGAGTTCCAAAGCAAATGGAATTATCCATTTTGTATTGGTGCTTTGGATGGGAAACATATTGCCATTAGGCAGCCATCAAACAGTGGTTCCGAGTTTTTTAATCATAAGCACTTCTTCAGTGTATTATTACTTGCACTGGTGATGCAAACTATAAGTTTTTGTATGTTGATGTTGGTGCACCTGGTCGTGCAGGGGATTCTGGGGTGTTTTCAAGAAGCTACCTTAAGCAAGCCCTGGAAACAAGCTCACTTAATTTACCACCTGCAAACACTATAGATGGAATGGAAAATCCAATTAATTATCATAGTTGGTGATGATGCTTTCCCATTAACAAAGAATTTAATGAAGCCCTTCCCACATAGGAACATGGATAGGACCCAGAGAGTGTTCAATTATAGGTTATCCAGAGCAAGACATGTAGTTGAGAATGCTTTTGGTATCCTGGCAAACCGCTTCAGAGTGTTTCTGACCACAATAAGTCTTTCACCAGATAAAGTTGACAATGTCATCTTGGCTGCCTGTTGCCTGCATAACTTATTGGTTGAAAATAACAAACAATTTTATCTTGCAAATTTGGATGCAGAAGATATAGACCACTGCACCATAGTTGCTGGCAATTGGAGAAATGACCCAACACTGGCTGGCCCATCCACAGCAGAAAACAAAAATCCCACTCGAGTTGCAAAAGCACAGCGATTGGAGCTGATGCATTACTTCTCCTCACAGCAAGGATCAGTTCCATGGCAGGAACATATGTTGAACAGTTAGCCATTAGATTAATTTATCCAAAAATAACTGTTACCAGCTAGTATTTTTTACTGTACTAAAGCTGTTAATAACCTGTGAATAAAGTTATGTCCACTGCTGTTTTACATTTTCATAGAAACATGTACTTGCATATTATAAATCAAAATACAGCTTGAAGATTTTTGAAATTTTCATGCAATTGCTGTGTGTATATGTTTTATTCAATACTTATTTGCAATTATGTGAACTTAAACAGTTATTCACAATAAATGGTTCTTTTTCTTTGTATTTATAGCCAAAATTCAGTATCACCCCAGTTTTATTTCGAAAAGAAAAGGGATTAGTTAGCAAAAAATTAATAATTGTCTGGGTGTTCTCTGTGTTCCAAGACAAGTGTTTGTTTTAATTTGCAGTTTGTTACAAAATATAGTTACTCCTGATAAACTATTTAACAAAACTGATGCCATTACAAACTTTTTAAAAAGTACAATTTGATTTAAAATTAACAATTTTTTTATCAAATTTTGAGAACACCTTATAGTAGTTATGTATGGCCAATCAGACAGCAAAAACAGAGATTAGAATAAATCCAAATCTCCCCAACATGTTTGCAGACGTTGTTGCCAAATTCCACATTTCCTACTAAAAAAATGGACGAATTTAACAACTTACAGTTTCAAAACAGTGATGACTTGCTCCTTAAAAACAGTTATTTGCAGCCAAGTTTCTCTTGACAATGTTTGCTTATTTCATCGCATTCTTGCAAAATTTAATTACACAATACAGCACAAGCGCGTTCAAATTCTCGGTCCGTTTCTTAACTAAAAACAGCCGTAAATCACCTGAACAAACGAAAAATCCGGTGGAGAACATATGTGATAAAGTCCGATGATACGGATTAATTTGCTTGTTTAGGCGGGATGTTTTCATAGTTTGCAGAAATCGAACATGAATGAACTTTCTTGACAATGTTTCATGTTCACGCTCTAGCGAGTTTTGGTCACATTTTTTATGTTAAAACTTAAGCAAAACCACTTCCGGTTCCGCTTAAATTGTTGTGTTATTTCAAAATTGATGTAAAATAGTAGTAATTGAACTTTGTATCGTGCAATTTTGGTCTGAAATCATACTGTCTTGTCACTTCAAATCAAGCGCGCGCTAAACGTTTTGAAGTCACGCATATGATAAATTTCAGACAAAAACAAAACTTACTAAAATTACTTATACTTACTAAATCAAGGTTTGACAATGTCGGCCTGGCTGCCACATACGGGTCAAGAAACTGCAGTTTCTCCAGCAGCCATGCAGTTCTTTTTGTGGGCGATTTCCTTTGTGCACCACTAGGTTTTTGCTTTTTTGCTTTGGTGTAACTGTTACGCAGTTTTCGCAATGACACCCTTACCCAATCGGCTGAAATTAAAATAGAATATGGTTGTCAAACAGTAGAAGTGTTACGAGACTATCGAACAAAACTGAAACAGCTGCTTTAAAAACGCAAGGTCTCTTTTTCGTCCGAAACTAATATGTTTCCTGTCATTAGTGTCAAGTAATCGAAGTATATATACGTACCGTTTCCTTCCAGTTTTTCAGCCAATTCAAGATAGGCCATTTCCCTCTTATCCCGGTTTTTAAAATCAGCAGAACTGACGTTGAAGAGACATGGGTACTCAGGCCACAACTCGACAAGTTTCTCTTTTTTTAACAATTCATTAGCGATGCTAGTGCCCGCCATCTTTAACTCTCAGCATAATGAAACCAAAACGTAAACAAAAATGATGCAATCACAGGACGCGATTTTATTGGCTACATTTCTTATTTTGCTCAGCAAGATGCTCGCGTAGTCCACACATGGTGAGAAATTTGCCTCGCGAGACAAAAAATATCAAACATGACAGATTTTTCTCTCACGAGCCGTGAGGTAAAGAGCTGAGCAAACAGCCTCGCGAGAAAACAGCTCAGCTCTTTACCTCACGTGTGCACCGGCCTTTACTCGCCACACGTGGTGAAACACCATTTTCCTGTTATGTTTGATTTTTTTTCCTTGCGTGGCGTAAATTGCAACATCTGCGGGTGTCTTGAGGAATTTTCCTGACGAGATTTAAAAAATTGACCAATCAAATATGCTGAACCAATCACATGACTGCCTGCTCGAAAAACAGCAACAAAGATGGCAACGGTCTCTCAGTCAACTGCAGGCCACAAACTTTCTCTTGTTGCACTCCTTTTAATAAGACGTTGCCAAAAGAAGAGATCACAAAAAAGGCAAAGAAAATGCTGGACAAAAGACCGGAAAGACATATAGCTGATGGTCTTAATAATAATAAAGATAGAAAACGTTTAGCTCTTTTTAAAAATATATATACCAATTATACCTTTTACCAGGCAGAGTTATGACCATAAACTAAATTCTGAATGCCAGTTGGATAACAATTAGGACGTGAAGAAAGTTTAAGCTATATCTACAAGAGCACAGCGTATGTGGTGATCGAAACAAACTAACGACTTTTGCTTTCTTTTGTGTAGGTGAAAGTTTTTTAATTCTATCTTTCCAATTCAGAATGGGGGAAAGGACTGTCTCAGATGTTGTCATCGACACTTGTCAAGCAATTTATGAAACATTACAAGACGATTACTTTAAGGTAAAAGGCAATAAATAAATTTATCGATTTTGTAACAGTTAAACAATTGACCTAAAACTAATATAAGACTTTGAGTTTTTCTTTCGTTTATAGCGCGCTGTTTTGATACGAAAAACTCTGGTCAGTTAACAAATGCTGTGTGTTCTTATCATTTATATGCTGAATTGAAAAGATGCGTTAATTTCTTTTTGTAAATACCAACTTTGCATTACAGATTTCTCTGTTGGATTTTAATCAAGCTCATTTCAGAACTCGATCAGCACAAATCCAGGATTAATTTTTTTGGTCCATGTTCTTGTTATCTCCAAAATTGATGTTAACATTTTGTTTCATTTGAGAATCAGTTTCTTTTTTAAGTAAAACCTGATCAATGTTTTGTCTTAATTTTTTTTCTTTATAGAATAATGGAATGAATTTATTTTATGCAAAACAACATACCATACTGTACATTTGTATGACAAACAGAAATTGTAAATAGTTTCAATACAATATACATGTATGGTGCAAATCATAGTAAAATATGTTGCCTTTGTTTCTGAATATCTTAAAAACCTCGGAAAGATTTTTTCCTTGTCAAAATAAGACATTGTACTGAAAACTTTTTATCTACCCCTGTGAAATAAAGTTAAACTTTAAACAATATTAGTTAAGTCAAGCACTTTAAAAAATTGGACTTAATTTAACATCCAATATGACAGGAAACAAAATTCAAGGGTTCTTTTTGCCTTTCCTAATAAAAATTTGGCACATCACCTGTGGTAATTGTTGGAAAACTGCTTTCAGTAATATTTTGTCCATAAAATGTTTGACCAGAAGGCTGTTGTTGTTGTTGCCTGTTAAGCATGCCAAATTGTGCCTCAAGAATTATGCTGCCTATTCTGTGTTGGACAACATTTCTGGTAATTTCATCGAATTCTCTTAAAGAGGCTCCCACATAATGGCCAAACAAATCAATGTTATCTGGAGGTGATGTTAATTTCTGGTTGGCACAGGCTGAATCTGCAATCTGCTTAATCAGTTTTAATTCCTCGTCTTCGGCTTTTCTCTTTGATCGTTTCTGGATTTTTTGGGTGGTTTAGCTGGAGTAATGATCTTTAGTTCAGAGCACTCATCATCTGAGTCTGTACTTTCATCTGGTATATCACAATTCGGTGTGGGTGATGGCTAAAACAATAGAAGAATAGATTATTATTTTTTTAATCAACAAATTATCAACAAGGTTAATCTTATATTTCTAGATACCATCAAACCAAGATGAATGGATGGCTATAGCCAAGGGCTTCATTGATAAATGGAACTACTCCCACTGCATTGGTTCTATTGATGGAAAGCACATTGCCATAAGGCAGCCACCAGGATCAGGCTCAGAATTCTTCAACTACAAACACTTCTTCAGTGTTTTGCTGTTGGCCCTGGTGGATGCAAACTATCAATTCCTATATGTCAACTGTGGTGCACCTGGACGAGCAGGAGATGCTGGTGTCTTTTCTGAATGCTCTTCAAAGAAAGCATTAGTTGAAGGTAACTATACAGTTTAAAATTTAAGTGTGTTTTATAAACCATTGTCTATTTCAAGAAAATTAAGCTATTTGTTCTTTGATTGAAATTAACATATGCATGAAACTGATTTATTATACTTCTATTATTCCATAGTACTAAATCTGCTTAATTGTTTCTATTAATGAAAGCAAACTATAATTTACTTAGTGTATAAATTATTACATTATTATAAATCAATAGGTTAATTAATTAGAGACTTTGATTTTTAAAACCAGATAATTTGAAGTTGCCACCTCCTGCCACAGTGAATGGGATGACAAACAAGCTTCCCTACCATATGGTGGGTGATGATGCTTTTCCACTGAGTACAGCACTAATGAAACCATACCCGCAACGAAATTTTGATAGGCAAAAAATAATTTTCAATTACAGGTTGTCAAGAGCAAGGCGCACTGTGGAGAATGCTTTTGGAATCCTTGCAAATCGGTTTCAGGTGTTCCTTACAGCAATAAATCTTGAGCCAGAAAAAGTGACATGGCTCATTCTTGCAGCATGCACAATGCACAACTTGCTGGTCCAAGAAAACAAATCTGGCTATTTAATGGGGGTGGATTTTGAAGGCACTGGAGAGTGCATCTTTGTTGCTGGAGCCTGGAGACGTGACAACAGGTTGTGTGATGCAAACTCATCTCTTTGGAGGAACCCCAAGCAAGTTGCAAAAGAACAGCGTGACCAGTTGTCATTGTTTTTTATGTCAGATGCTGGTTCTGTTCCGTGGCAAGAGAAAATGGTCATTGCCTCAGGCAGATCAACAACTGAGCCCAGTTTTTCAAAAGATGAGTAGCTCTAATCCAGGATTAATTACCACGACAACCAAAAGGTTTTGTTTAGAGTTAACCCTGGTTTAAAGTTAATCGGCTTTCAAACAACTAGCCCCTGGAATTTTAGAAACAAATGGAATTATGTAAAAACTTACAGATTCAATATTGGAAACAGTTGGCCTAGATGCCACAAATGGTGACAAAAACTGCAGTTTTTCTTGTAACTAGGAGTACCTTGGTGACAGTTGTTTTCTGGCACTTCCACTTTTGGGTGGTTTCAAACTTTTTGTATAATTGTTGCGCAGATTGCGCGTCTTCTTTGTGATCCATTCAGCTTTAAATTGAAAAGACAAAAAAATAAATCCTCAAACATTTAAAATTTTCATCTGCTGTTTTTGTTATTCGATCTTTGGCAGCTTTTCTGCAAAAATGTGGTCAATTTGAGTTTTTGCTACATAGTAAATAATGTAAACCTAAAATTGTACAAGTATTCTTGCATGTCTGACTCATGGTTAATCAGATATTACGAAGCTGAGTATATTTAATTTCATCAATAAAATTTATATTTCATTATGGATCATAATAAAAACTTATTGTGTTAATATATGCATCTTCAAGTAGTGAGCCAACTTAACCACAAGTTCAATTAAGTTTTTCTATTATATACCCATTTTTTCTTAATCCCTGGCTGCTTTTTTCTCATAATTCCAGACTTTCCGTTCAAGACATAACAAAATTTCTGAAAAAACTGAGTTCGAGGGTAATTGTGAGGCGGGTTGAAGATGTAGAACTGAGTTTTCTTTTAATCATTTAACAAATAATTGAAAAACTTATAAACCTACAAACATTTTTATATTATTTGAATTTGAGACACTTTCATTAGCATCATTTTATTCTAACTTGAAGTCCCATATAACACATCAGAGTCGCAATAACAGTTATGAAAATAAAAAATGTGAAAACAGTTTTTCATTTTTTGTAAAGTTCTTATAAAGCCTTTAAGATATAATAAGGCAACTCCAATTCAATAGAAAATTATTACAAAAGTGCATCAACAACCAACGGAAAAAAAAATTAAAAATTTTGAAGACGTATTCTTAGTTTGGTGTTTTGGTAGGGTTTTTTCCCAATGTTTTCAAAATGAAGTTTTTTTATAAGTTTTGTTTGGTTAGAACAGCACTTTAAATAAATAAATAAATTTTTTGTGAAAAATTCGTTGGTCGTTTCTTACGCGGACAGCCTCTTAAAAGCTAAAACTAGGTCATCAAATAACTTTTCTGAAACACTAAGCCATTTTAGAGATCTATGACCCTCGGATATATGATCAAACTTCCATAAACCTAATACTAATTTGGCTGCAAAGTTCTGCACTAGCTGCATTTTATTTATATTTGATTTAATAGTATTTCCCCACACTGAGGAGCAGTAAAACAATTTAGTGAATACAAAGCTATTTATAAGTAATAAAAGTGTTTTCTTATCTAAAAGATGCTTAATCCTATTTATCTGGACAAGCTGATTCATTCAGCCAGCAGCTGTTTTACTAATGTGTACTTTGTAAATAAGTCCTTGGTCAATAAATACACCAAGATCCTTAGCAACTGGGACGGGTGAAATAGTTTTATCTAGCAATGACAATGAAACAACAGGCAGCTTCTTAGTAAGCTGTGGTAGGCCAATAACTACTATTAAATTTTGTCTTATCAGGATTTGTAAGCAGAGAGCTTGATGCGCACCACTTACTGATATTTATGAGGTCGTTATTTACTGCTTTGATAGCACTTTGAAAATCAGACACTGGGACTAAAAATACAATTGGCAGTCATCAACGTATGCACTAACTTGACTATGTCTAATTGCATTAATTAAGTCATGGATATAAACGGTAAAAAGAACTGGACCTAATATCGATCACTGGACTACCCCGTGTTTCAGTTCTAAAAGCCTATAATTGTGTTGGTACATTGAAATTTTAACTTCTGTGCATATAATATATATAGGGAGTTTTTTTGCTACAAGATTACTATGTACCTTAAATATCAGTAAGCATGATGATGCCAACTAATGGCATAACATGTTACATTAATTGATACTAGTAGCAACCGCTGATGATCGATTCAATTGATGAGAAAATAATTGCTTTTGTTCTGTGGGTTCCTGGGATTTTTGTGGTTATGATTAGACTCTGTGACTTAAGCAGAGTTACACAAGCAAGACTTTTGTATGAAATATGTTACCCTGCTAGCAGCAAAAACACAGAAACGAAGACTCTGCTGGCATGTTAGGTTTATGTCTGAAATTACAGTTTAACAACCTTAATTGAAAAATCTTTCCATTTGCACTTTTATGCACAATATCAAAGCATTAATTACTGTAAAATCCTTCAGCATCACATCTTGTGGTCTCTTGCCTTTACATTTTGGTCTTGGTTTGATGAAATGAAACTTGTTCATGCTTACCTGAAGTTTTCAATCACTCTTGATGTGCTTCCACTAGAACTACTGGTATTGGTAGGGGTACAAATGTGTGCTTGTTGTCCTCATACTAGTGATAACAAGAAGTGATAACAAGAAAACCAACTTCAGAACTTTCCATGCGCCCCTCCCCACCTCCTGGTTCAATGTTGGCAACATTGGGTCAGATGAGGTAGGCAGTGATCCTGCACTACTTTGACATCAAAGTAACTTTCTTGCTCCCTCTTTTTTTCTTTTCCAATAAAGCTATTCAAAACCAAGTAAATAAATGTGAAAACAAAAAGAATATATACACAAAAACTAAAATAAATATTTAACCATGGAAAAATGAAAATTGAAACCAATTGAGGCAGAGAAAATAATTTATTTGGCAAAACTAATTTGTAAATTGACTTTAAAAGGTTCTCATAAAGAAATGTTGCCCTCAGGGCCTGGTTGTACAAAGCCTGGATAAGCTATCCGCTAGATAAAAACTAGCTGTTGTCACTAATAAATCCAAGATTGTCTGACTCTTAGTTGATTTCTCTATCCCTGGTTGTTAAGTGAGTGGAAACTCTTAAAGTAATGGGTAAAATGGTGTCAAACAACTTTCATTATCTATTTACTGCTCAAAATAGAAAGCACTTAACCACAGGTAGCTTATCCAGGCTTGAGGCAACTGGGCCCTGGTCTGCATGTTCTCTTAAGTGTACCACCCATCCTGTTTTTATCTCTGCAATCTATCTGTTATTTGCCTAAAAAACAAAATGGCACCAAAAACCACGAAGCTGCCTATTTAATATGCTGCATATCTCTAATATCAGGTTGCAACCAATAAAAGCATGATCTGTAGATCAAAAAACATGCTCGCTAGTAGGCTAATGGATCTGGGTTGAGACAGTATCATGACTGCTTGATGGCTGAATCTGATTGCCAAGAGCAACTGAAACCACATTGCTGCTTGCTGGCAAACTCGGCCTACTAGTACTATGGTAGCTTTTTTAAAAAGTTCTTGGTCACTCATTCCAAGAGACTGTTTTGAACACCTTGTTCTTTTCTTCATTCTTTATATGACAGGTAAAAAGAAGTTAGATAAATATATGCTTAATGTGCCTATCAAATAATGTAAGTCCCAAGGGGTGTGGGAGTATACAGGCAAGGGATGGGGTTTTGAACAAAAACAAAAACCCTAAAAAATCAAATGCTTTAGGGTGGGAAAGAGATTACTAATCAAATTTAGACAAAACACCCTAAACTGGGGTCAACATTTTAATGCTTTCAACTGTGGAATAAACAATTTTTTTCCTATGTGCTTTCAAAAAATAAATCAAATATTCCAAATTAAGGGACTGAGTTTGTGATCAAATTTTCCCCCCAGAGCAGAAAATTATAGTTCACATCAAATTCCCCACCCCTTGCCCTTTAATACCCCCTTGATTAAGTGCATAACAAATTTACGATTTAGTTCGGTACGTAGCTTGTAATATGTGTATATGCATGTCATAGTATTTATGCAGTTTTCCAATTTTGTACACAAGTGATTACTGTAGCTGTTTTTCGACCAATAAATACTACTCTAACAACAACAACAAATCTTTTAATAAGTTACAGAACAATATTATGTACATCGGAGACTTCCTGCATTTAGCGAAGCTAATCGAGGCAGGTAGTTTATGGATGTGTTTACATTTACATATAGCTGCATATAAGTATAAAATATGGATTGACAAAATAACAAAAAAGGAGAAAGCTTAAAACATTTTTATAATTATAACTAACGAGATCTCAAGCTCATGGTAAATCAAATAAGGTTATTCCGAGAACTTTTTCACTTCTTCGAAATTTTGTGGTGTCAACAATTTTTATAGAATCATGAAAAATTCATCTTTGATTTTTATTGATGCTTGTCTACAATGATGATATGCTGGTTATGGTTACAATAAAAAGAAGATTTGTAGATAATACAAGTGTGTCAATAAAAGTTGCTAGTTAGGAAAGTTTATTTACCAACTATTTTTGTTGGTATCAGGATGCAATTCAGTACATCATATTGGTGCGAATGGGTCATCTGAAGGAACACCATTTTCTAGGGCGTCAGTGATGCCGCGTTTTTTCATCCATTGTCGATGATAGCGGGATTTTTCTGCATGTATTGATTCCATACTAACAAAAGAATGTTTTGTTGTGTGTGGGAGGAATAGGCTTTTGTTTTGTTTTGCCGTTGTTAAGTCCCTTTGCGTAGTAAGATATTACAGTGATTACCGTATTATTCTCCAACAAAATTAAATTAGAGTGAAATTTGACTCAACAGACCGTGAAATAAAAGTTGAAAACATAATAAAGTTTTTTCCACTTAAGTATTCTGCTACTTACACAGAGAATGGCGAAAATTAGTTCCCACCAGAAATTTCAGTCATCTCGAGCCGCAAATATTTGTACCCGCAAACCACAAAAAGTCGCCAATCCGCAGAAAAAAATCTTGCAAAATTTTTGTGCTACACGGTAGGCGAAAAAACGGGAGGGGGGGGGGAGGGTAATATACCAAAAAAAAATCTAGCACAGCTTTCACAAAGAAAAAAACTCTAAAAAAAACAGCTTTACAAGCCCTTCCACAAAAGAACATTTGTTTTGTTAGATAGAATAGAGCAGAAGCAAAAATGAGAAAGCAAAATAACCTGACCCCACTACAAAGGCAAAAAACTTGATGACCCACCCTCTTTCCGTGGCTCAAAACTCCATTACCCACCCATCTCTGATATAGTCGATGTTTTTATCCAGCTAGGCCATATATACTTTGCAAAGATTACAGAACATGCAGAACCACATTTCTTTTCAACCTTAATATACTTTTGTATACAATATAGAAATTTAAGTGTATGTGCTATGTAAGGATTAAAAGGATATAATTATTATAAAAATTTTCATCAAAACCAAATTTTTTGACATAAAACTTAACATCAGGATTGGTGTTGATGCAAAAGTTCTGCAGTATAAAAAAAAATCTTTTCTAAAATTCCTTACTGGAGATATAGTTCACGCATTGTGATTGGTCAACAAGTGTGCTTTCATGGCGCTAGACGTGTTTGGCAGTTGCACATTGTGAGAACTTACCGTAAACACGTGAAAAACCTAGTCATGTTTCATATATTGATATTTATAATTATTTTATGTTAAAAAGAAACAAACCATATTATCCATGCCTTCAAAGCCTGGTGAAAACCTCAGCAAAGTTTGTCAGAATTCTTGACAGGTGAAAACTGCATGTCGAGTGAATTTTAGGTTTTCACTTATATGCTCTCGATTTCTCCCATACATTTGACTTGGTTTTCACCAGGCTATGTTTCCATGGTGAAAATTTTTTATTTCTTGAATAAAGTTATCCCTATGAAGGAAAGAAACTGTGTAAGACTAGTTTATAGCAACCGATGTACTAAGTGGTACATCACTATCACTGCCTATTTGAGTGCTGAATGTCTGTAATCTGTCTTTCAGTTATTATACTGATATAATACCAATAAAACAACAGTAATAACAATAATAATAACAAAAATTGTTTTACAATAAAAATATCAAAAAAAAGTAACTATAATAATTGTATTAGCACTGCTAATGCTTATTGTGTTTTATCAAACAAGCAAGGTGTCCAAAGAGAATTTTATATGATTCTGAAATTTTAAGGAGATTGAGAATAGTCTGATTGTCAATAAGTAACTACAGCTACTAAATAGTTACAGTTCACCACCTAGCTTGTGAAGTATTTAAGCTCGGGAATTATGATGTTTATATAGCTATGGATAACATAGTAAGTATGGTATAATTTAATAATAGTAATACCAAGAGTTTATGTTGTTATGTTAAATCAAACAAGCAAGGTGGCCAAAGCAACTTTTCAATTTTAAAAAATTTAGGAGATTGAGTTTTATCTGATTTTTTTATGATTCCATTATAAGAACACTGTGC
>JAOBAT010094526.1:0-40266 GCA_026413305.1 Hydrozoanthus tunicans | reverse complement strand
TCAGCCCCTTCTTCCCCTCCCCCCCCCCCCCACGACTTATATGATTTATGGTCAAAAAGATGCTAGGAAAAAGTTATTTCTATCTGAGAAAGTCTATGACATTGAAGTATACTTCTCCCACAGATGTTTTGACAACTTTTCTCTTACATCACTACACTACTCTGTTGGTGTATAAAACATGGAAAATATTGACGCAACATCCGTTCATTTCCTTATAGTTAAACACTGATTGACCACCTCAAGTAGGTGAGAGTTCTCCAAAGCTGCTGCAACTCTTTCCTTGTCTGCCAGCTGTTTATTAACTGGAATACAAGTTCAAACAAATCCTGAATTAGTTTAATCAACTAAAAACAGGGTTCTAACGGGTCATGAAAAACCTGGAAAGCCATGGAATTACAAATTTCATTTTCAAGGCCTGGAATTGAAAGTCATAGAAAATTGGCAGAATTTTTGATTGGTAACTAATTTTGTAACCTTAGAAAAAATGCAAACAATTCATATGTTTGCACAATTTTTTTTGCTCAGTAAACAATGATTTCACCACAGGGATAGACTCATGGAGCACAGTGCGGTAAAACCATGTGAGAAATAAACAAATAGTTTTATAGTTCCTAAAGTTGAACTTGGTAATGCTACTATGTCTCAAAAGAAACATCCCTTTCTTCACCTTGTTTAGCTTGCATTGTGCTAGGAAAGGGAAAAATGAAACTGCTTGGTCATTGAAAATAGAGGAAATCATGGAAAAAGCCAAAAGAGTACCAACCCTGAATAAATATTGTATTTAAATAACAGGCATTGCACAAAAACCTAAATTATTTTGTTAAGCTAATATTAATTTGTTCTCAAGCCAAGTGATTCATCAGGATGGCACTTATCTCCAGTTTCAGTAGTGTTAAGCGAATGAGAGTCCTTGACTCCCCCAGGACAGGACACTAATCTATTGCAGGTTAGCTCCCAGCAGATTTAGTGCTCATTTATTCAGAGGAGCTGAGCCAACTGGAACAAGTAAGGGGTAAAGAAAGTGTGCAGTGCTAATATGTAGTCAAAAGTTAATTCAATTTATGATTTTGAAAATTAACAAACTGTTAACATTATTTTATCATACCGCTGCCTGGTTAGCCCAGTTGGTAAGGCACCAGTCTGATGTGCTGGAGGCCTGGGTTCAAGTCCCAATGCCAGATTTCCACTCAGGGTCTTAAAACAACTGAGGAGAAGATGCTACCTTTGCTTTAACATCTGCTAAAGGTTTCACCTTTGTGTCTTATTGGATTATAAGGATGTTAAGTTGTAGGTCCCGGGAGGCAGACCTCGAAGGGTACCACTCCTCAAGTCAAAATGTCATAAAACAAATTTAAAATAAGAAATTTACCTGCAGATTAAACTAACCTGCTTGTTCTGAGGCATGGGATCCTGGAGTTATACTGACATCAACCTAGAAACCAAACAGTTCAGAATTTTTTTAGCTTAATTTTGGGTTACATGCTAGATGCAAGTCCATTACATTTTGGGCAATGAGAAAAAAAAAGCCAACTTTTTTCTTCATTGAATTGAACCAGATAATGCAAGCAATTTTCATTGAGTAGCTACTGGTATGCCACTCTTCTTAAGTCAATTTTGCGGGTGCAATAGTGAATAAGAGTGATTCACTACCTCATATGAAAAGCTCTGATGTCAAAACTAATAAAAGGCCATACAAGATTTACCTTGAATCTCTGTGGTAAAGCTCTGAGTAGCTGAACTCTTATGGCAAGCCCTATTAATGTTGCCATACTGCAGTGAGGTATTGTGGGAGTGAAGTTCACAGAAACATAGTTCTTTTCATTGTCAACTTGAACCAAAGCTTTCTCTACAACATTCAACTCCTCCAGTGTTAGTGGATGTTCTGGGTCATTGATCCAGCGAATGAGATTTATTAACAGTTAATGAAAATAGTTTTTTCCTTTGTTCCTTTGTACATAACTAACCCAATTGAAGGTGGAAAGAAAACAAAAAAACTCTCAATGTAACAATAATCTGTTAAATAAATGTTGAATCAAGATTTATATTTATAAATTTGGAATTATGGTTTTTGTGTCTTTTTTCAGAATTTAAATTCAAGATCATAATATTTGTTTTATTGACCATAATTATATTTTAACTACCAAATGAGTCAATGGGAGTTTACAGCTTGGTTACAAAAGTGGAAAGTAAGCGCAGCATCAAAAATTGATTTAATCATAAGTAATGAACATATCGAGCAAGCAAATGCAAGACATATGTTACGAAGTAATTGACAAGAACTTAACCTGACACTCAGCTCCCTGTACAAGTCTCTATAGCTCAATCGTAGAGAATGACCATAATCAGAGGGTAACAGGTTTGATTCCAGTCAGTGATGCAAAATTTTTTCTGAGCATTCAACTAGTGGAGCTTTTATTTTCTAACTAGCAATTTCTGGGAAGAAAAAAAACATCCAAAAATTGGAAGACAGGGAGATATCAACAAAAACCTGAAGACTCCCTGAAATACATGGTCAGTCAAGTTTCTGGGGCTGATAACCAAATCCTGACTTGTGCACTAACTGAGTCAACGGCATGACCCGTAATCCTAGGGTTGCAAGTTTGAGTACTAGTCAGACTACTGTGTTGTGTCCTTGAGCAAGACACTTTACCCGACTTGTTCCAGTCGACTCAGCTGTATAAATGAGTAACAGTTCTGCAGGAGGCTAACCTGCAATAGGTTAGTGTCCAGGGTTTTCATTAGCATTTGGAAGTGTCAGGTGCAGTAAATCAGCTAGCGGATGACATGAACTCCTGGAAGGGGCCCAGGGTATGCTCCCCGGGAAACTTGTTAAAAGTTATGGACTTAAAAATGCAGTATTCTGCGTTTCCTTGCCAGAGGGGTGTCTAGTCGAGCTAAAAAGTATTCTTACGAAATGATATTTTTGATGAATTGGCAATCATTATCTGTGTCATGCAGTTTTCAATTGTTTGTTTTCTAGTTGATTCCAAAACGGACTCTTATTAGCAAGAGGGTTCGAAGACAATATCTTAAGAGAGCTGCTCTCTAGAGTTTGACCGATCATCGGATCCAAAAGCTGAGTCACTATCACTATCGAAGTCCCATTCATGACAGTACAAAATCGATGATTTCCACACTTAAAAAATAGTTATTTTGTGTTGGAGCTACTACAGTAGACGAACTGGGTTTTGTGACCGGCGTCAGGCCTGAAACGAAACCCCTGAGTTACATGCACGAGTGCGCAGAGATAGTTGTTTTGCAAGTCACTTTTTTATTGACCTTAAACGGAAGGCATGTAACAAACATCTTAAGCCCACCGCACACTTGTGTGATAATATGCAATTTTCATCGCATGCAATCGAAATTGTTGTCGCACATTCACTGCACACGTTTGTGAGAAGATGCAATAACCTCCGACAAACTGCGTTCACTTTTAAGAACACCAAACATGTTTGATACATGCGATCATTATTGCATGCGATAGAAATTGCATCGCAGGCCCCCGCACACTTGTGCAATGTGTTGCAATTTTGATTGCATACGATGAAAATTGCATGCTATCACACAAGTGTGCAGTGGATTTTAAGCAATAACCTTGTTTGCTTGTTTATTGACATACGACACTGCGTTGGAAAGATTCAAGCAATTCTTTGGGGGCCGAATGCCTCTGAACCAAGAGTTTTTCTGGTATTTTTTCTACTGATAACAAGGCCTGCAACAACTTTTGACAATTTTAAAAAACCAATAATACAACTTGGAAGTGAAGAAACTGAAGAGTATATATACACGTGCTCTCTGTGGTAGTAAAAAAATGAGTGAATTCGTCTGCATGACTCATTGACTGACAAAATGATACAGCTGAGCAATTGTTGAAACATAACTAGTGATTTCAGTCACAACATAGGTACCGGTAAAAACACTTTTATGAATGAATTATACTTATAAGAATTAACAATATTGAACAACATCAAGAAAAACTTCAAATCATCTATGCTATTCTTCATGCACGTCTAAAGATCTAGGGAAAGTGGCGGGCATTCTAGAATCGCTCCAAATCTAGATCTAAAACACAAAAAAACGCGTTTAATCATAAAATAAAGGATATCAAACACTTCACGGTCGTCGATCTTATCAACAACATCGTCATCAAATTCCTCTGCTAAGATTTCACGCTCTTTTACTTTATTAAACACGGTTGGGTTCGCATTTTCAAGTCTGATGTCCGCCATATTTTTCCTCAAGCAGCTCGCGGGGGCTTCTGGGAACAATATGATTTTTTGCAGGGCAGCCTGTGGCTAAGACTGTGAACGCTGTTGTCACTATTCAAATAAAACAAATATGTTTACCCAAATGTTCAAACTTCCAACCAAGTCAGGCAGTCAGCTAACAGATCGTAAGATATTAAATAACTGAACCCCGGCCGGGCGCTTGTATTGTAAATATTCACGAGGTACCAACAAACCATTGCATCACCCTGGCTGATTGCCATTTCCCCATAAACAAATAAAATTGTGCCTTTTCAGTTGGCACCGTCCAGGGGCGGATACAGGAGGGGGCCGGGGGGGGGGGAAGAGGGTGGCTATTGTGGATATCCACCCCTCCCCCTTTTTATACTACCAAAAATAAAAACAAAAAGGTATGATTTATCCATAGTTTGTCACTGAGCGTCAACAAAACAGGCAAAAGATTCGCAAGTTTACATATAATCAACGGTTTACAGCACCCGCGAAATACTGTTATTGATGCGCAAAGAATATGTGCTAAACGCAAGTGAGTTGAGAGGCACTCAACACTCGAAAACATATTCGGATTGTACGCGTTTATTGTCGTCACACTGAATGATATCTGCCAGCCGGCATCTGACGATCGCTTCTATCCGAATGACGAGGAATGGAGCTTAGGTGTTAAAACTAAGATTCCGGCAAATGGACTAATCGAGACAAAGACAACGGCTAAGAACTTTGGACATATCTCCACACTTTCTGTCCGTGTGAAGGAAAATTTACAGCCCACAAAATTAGCCTGTATCCGCCCCTGCGTTCGTATAATTTCAGAGGAGTCCAAGGAGATTAGACGGCCCGTTTCTTTAGTGTTTAACCACTGACTAAGCTGATTTTTTAGTTTCACATTTGTCAGTCGATCAACAGCAGACGGCCGTTTTGGTTTACCTAAAATGGCCAATACCGAGTATTAAAGAGAGAGAAATGAGTTTTTGCCGTCAAAAGATTTCACTTTTAAACATGGAAAAGTGGGTCGACGTCCGTTTTACACGGCCAAAATGATTGAAAAGATGGCCATGAAGTAGCTAGAAACCGTTCTGACTACGGCAACCAGCATAAAAATGGACAAAAAATAAAGATTGTTTACCCCCCCAGGTGGGGGGAGGGGGTGGGGGATCACTCCGGGGTCGAAAGACAAGTCCCGAAAAAAAACCCCTAAAAATACCAAGGCATAAAAATTTTCCACACAAAAAATACTTCTTGGTTTGAAATTTACCCTAAAAAAATACCCATTGAAAACTAATAATTTCCCTAAGTAAAAGCACGCGCGTTCGCCAAAGGTAAAGTTAGTATACGGGGGGCCGGGTATTCCGGGGTTGAAAAGGTAATGATGACCGTCGGAAAAGTCCCAAAATTACCCTAAAAATACCAAGGCTTTAAAACTTTCCACCCAAAGAATACTTCATGGCTTGAAATTGAAAATTGATATTTTCCCTAAATAAAAGCACGCCAATTCGCCAATGGACCTCTTACTGAAATCGGTACTTACGTTCACCAAAACAAGGGACCGCAAGCCGCCTATAGCTTCGCGTTTTTTAACCCTTGAAATACCAGGCTCTTGGCTTAACACAGGCTTTGCTTAACAACCCCTAAAAAATACCGGACTATTTTAACCCCTAAAATACCCCCAGGTGAATACCTAGTGGTCAAAATAACTCGTTGATACCAGAAATTCTTGGTCATCGCTTGTAAACTCGTTCCCAGAAATCCATTCGAAATTTCATTTCGGATTTCTCTCTGCTACATTTTGAAAAGTAGACATAACAAGCCACAAATTTTCGCCAACATAAAGTTCAAAGCCACTTAATTTTAAAAAAACTGAAGCTTGCGGTACGTTGAGTGAGAACTCAGCAAAGAGACATAATTCAGATGAGCTGGCGGATCATACGTGGTCAAATCAAGTTTTCATTTTATTATCTTCTCTTTGCAAAAACAAGCTGGGCGGGAGAGCCGTCGAGTGTGAAAGAATGCTTAAAAGCTCTACCACAATAATTGCCTTGCTTTAAAATAAATATGGATACAGGTCGTTGAAAGTAAAAGCAAGAAATAAAATTAAAACAAAAAAATCAACTTAATGGAATAAAATCATAATAAGATGCAATAGTAGGCCACCAAATGGGCGGCTACCTTGCAAGGGTCGGTACTTATTATCGTTCAAATATTGTTAATTTAGTCTTATGACTCGAGGTCCTTGAAACTCACACTACGAATGTACGAATCTCGGGAAGCAAACAAAATCATTAGCGTTAGCGCCCCTCTTTTCTATCTTAGTCTTCGCAATCACTATAATGCAGGTATCAGTTTTTAGACGGAGAGGGGTGGGGGTCGGGCATTTGATCACTTCTGCTACCCCCACTTCAGAAAATTTGACCAGGAATTTCGTTCTACGGTGAGGCCATCAATTTTTATTTTGACGGCGTACTAGAAATTTACAATTTCCAAGTTTGTAGTCTAAATTTCATTCACATTTGAAAGCTTTTGGTATCCCAAAGGAGGAAGTGATAACAATTGACCTACTTTCAGTCCCCAGAGTTGGGAGTTTGACCGATTTTGATATACTTTTCAGTCCACAGAGTCGGGAATTCGACCCAAAATATCAAATGCCCCACATATGACCGATTCCCTACCCCCCCCCCCCCCCCCCTCTCCGTCTTAACATTGATACCTGGATAACAAACTCATTCTGCGGTTTTTCAAATTCTCCGTGAAATTTTTACCCTTAACCGAGCGCAAACAAGAATCTTTAAGTCAGCGGCGCTTCTTTAATTAGCACTGACTCTAGAAATGTAAGGAGTTTCACAACGGCTAAATTCTCATCAGTGCTGCGTCCATTTGATTGTCTTGATATCGATCCCTTCTTGAACCATCTCCCACAGTGGGCTAAAAAGCAGATAAAAGGCTTCTTAGTCGAGTAAGCTTTTAATGTTGTAATGCAAAAGAGGCAAATACAAGTCATACGTTTATTACATTCTCAGTTTGAAAAGAAGTAACCAGTAAAAACAACCAAACTTTTATTCCAACCACAATGAAATGTCTTAAACATAGTTATTATACGGACTGATTATGAAAGCTGGCAAACCTCAAAAGGGAAATACAAAGAATGTACAAAGTTGCTTTGTTGTAGGTTGAACGAACCGTGAGATGCACATTCCTTGTTTGAGGTGTTAATGAGAATATTTTGACTGACAACTTGTTGATTTGCATCTCAAAACCTTTTGTAATTTGTGCACCTTCAGCACTAGAAAACAAAAGAAAAAGACGAACAAAGACCTACAACAACGGTTTCATAACCAGGCCGTAGATTAACTATGTCTTAAACAAGGCGACGTCAATAAAATGTCTTTATCGCCCTAATGACGAATACTCATTAAATGATGAGTATTCATTAGAGGACTCCAGAGACCTTCGGACACGACATTGAATACGAGTAAAGTTTTTTCCCATTCGTCGTACCGGCTGCACGTGCAAAAAGTTGCGAAGGAATCGGGTCATCTCGTTGTGTTGCCAAAACCGTACTTGCACACGTCATGCGGTCGTGATGATCGCCACGGAGGTTACGATCACCACGACCGCATGACGTGTGCAAGTACGCGTCAGCTACTGATGTTTGAAGTCCGGTTGGCCTCCGTGGAAACACGTCTTCATTATCTTGCGTATACAACAAGATTTGCAACAAAAAAGGGATTTGGGCAACACAACGAGATGGCGTGATTTCTTCGCAACTTCTTGCGTGCGCAATGCGACGAGTGAAAAAGAGTCGTACTCGTACTCAATGTCAAGTCTGAAGATGTTGATACCGGATCGAGATTCACTCCAGTACAAAAATTTGGTGCGAGAACCGGGACAAGTTCATAACGGATTAAGCCATTTCCGTATGAAAACTTTCACTCAGTTGAAGTATCATGTAAACAAATGTAGCGATTAATTTGCGTGGAATGAGTCTCGATCCGGTATCATACTAGTTACCACCTCCACAACATACATTTAACATTACCATTACGACCGTAAATGTTAACACCGACATCTCCAGCGTTACTAAAGCTGTTAAAGGTGGGAAACATACGGCGTTCAGTGACACCCACTCACCTCATTTCCCTCAGACGACGCACATGCTTCACGATCTTCTCTACTGTGTAGTCGATTTCCTCTTCTGACGTAAATCTACCAATTCCAAACCTGTTCAGGATCGATAGAAGGGTGTGAATATGGTGAGTGTAATAATAAGTATTAAATATAAGGACCATTGTACTACGGGAACGGAGGGGTGGGGGAGTGCATGAATTTTTTATCGTTGAACTTTCAGGGCTAACAGAGTTAAGTCAGCATGGCATGCATAATGCATCTACGGTTTGTTCTGTGAGGATGGAGCTAGGGGGGAGGGTATGAGTAAGTATTTTGATTTTTTTATTTGTTGGAGAAGTTTGTTACAAGTTCAGGCCAAGATATTGCTCAAAAACACTTCGAATCCTAACAATGGGCAACAAATATCTTTTCGATTAAACGTGAGGTTTTACTTTTACCATCGGCCTAGTGATATCACACAGGCAGCGATGGGAGAAAAAGGAGTAACCAAATGTTTACCCTGTTACTGGAATGGAATTGTCTAATGAAGCTTTAACTGGAATGCCCACGAATGTTAAGGGTCCCGAAAAATAACACAATTGCTGGATATCAGTCCATGAAAAGCATGAACTCTAAAGGACACAAACTCACCTAATGGAAGAGTGAGCCAGGTCCTCATCAGCCCCGATGGCTCTCAGCACGTACGACGGCTCCAGCGACGCAGAGGTACAAGCACTACGGACAAACAAGCTCAACTGATTAACTATATTTTCATACAAATCCCTAATAGCTATTTCAAGTCCTAGTCACCGCATCTGGCTTTTTTGTAAACTTTAGATCTCTACATATAAAATGATTCACTCACTTCAAGATTTCTCAATTTTTTCAGATAAAGAGAATGACCTGCTTGGAGTCTTACTTAAGTAACTTGTCACTGGTAAAATGATTGTTTTCAATCACCAATCATTTTGTTACCTCATGCAGAAACACAAACCTGTTTGGCAACTAAAGGTTTCTGTCTAAGACTGTGATCAAGTTTGAGCTACCTATCAAGAACCGTTATGAACCATGTGGTGCAAAATCCTTTCTCAAGCCAAGTGCCCACCAGACTGGCAAATATCTCCAGTTACTATAATTGCTGCCGCAGTGGAACGAGAATGAAGCAAGCGAAACAAGGCAGTGACTCTAATTTGGGCTACAGAACTAGATTTTAACCCAGGATGCACCGGGTTTTTTAACCACCATTCCTTGCGCGCCTTCCCAGTATATAAGTCCAAGTCGCCTGCTTCCTTTCACTCTATAACTCACTGAGTGAAAGAGTGTTCATTCAACGATATCATTCAAGTTCCTCGGTTTTCTTTCTTGTCTCAGAATACATTAACTAGCTCGCCGTTGTTCGGAAATGAACAACGGCGAGGTGAAGTCCGTCTGCAGATCTTCATCAGCCAAATGATGTTTGATTTAATTAGGTGACTCCTGTTGCAAGCAACAATATAAAGTTGCACTTCCCGTCTACAGGGCAGCAGGGCAGCACTCAGTTACCTATTGGGTAGACTAGTATTATGGGGATGAGAGTCTTTGACTCCTCCTTGAGCAGGACATTAACCCATTGCAGGTTACATAGAAGCTGGTACAGCCTTAACTGTCCGAATTAGAGAGGTGTCCTTCTTACAGAGTCTTAAAATACAGTTTAAATGACTGAGAAAACGCACGACAGGGAGCAAGTTTTGGAGTCCACTTTATGGAGGTGTTCCTCTTGACTGGATGTCTGTCTTGTTGGCTTCATTCAACTGTACTCATTTATACAGCTGAGTCAACTGGAATAAGTCTGGTAAAGTGTCTTGTTCAATGACACAGTACAGTGGTCTGACCCACATTTAACTCATGACCCTGGGATTACGAGTTGAACATACTAATTAATCCCTCGGTCACTGCCACTTGGTGGATATAATAAGCACCTCAATACTAAAATTTTATGTGCAAAGTGCATGAAGAAACTCAAAGAGTCAAACATATTGAGCCCTTGTAGCATTATTTGATAAATAAATTATCGTCGCTGGAGATGATAGGAAAAGCTGACATTTCGAGCATTAGCCCTTCGTTGACGCATTCAATGGTTTTTAAAAACTATAAACTATATCGAGCCCTTACCTGCCTGAAGAGAGTGCAATATCCTTCAGTGCCATCAAAAGACTCTCACCCTCAACATAGGCAAAGGAAAGGTTCACACATCCGGGATATGAATGATCTGGGTCACCATTGCAAATAACTTGAGGCGTGACTGACATAATTCCGTTTACAAGACGATCAGAAAGCTCTTCGATTCTCTTGTGATCGTACTGCAAGCCAAAATTAAAACCGTGACCCTAAATTTTTGTACAGGTAAGGCACTATGGAACACGGTCCTGCAGCTCAGGGTCTCTCAAATCTAAGACCTTTTAAGACAATTTAATGCCAAAAATAATAAATTTAAGACCTACTAGCAAAGCACATGGCATAAAAACCCTACCAGAGAAGTTTCTTCTACTGACTTGCATGTTCAACATTTAAAGATTAATCAAAGAAGACATGTTGGTTGTCCGATTGAGTAGCACAAAACTCAGTGAATATAGCAAGAAAATATATAGAAAAGCGATTGTTATTCTCCATGAACAACTCATGCAGGGAGCAACTTACCTCCATTTCTTCCTTAGCTATTGCACAGGCCTCACCCAGTCCAACAACCAGCACATGAGGAACAGTGCCACTTCTCATCCCCCTGAAATGAACAAGATGCATAATGTGACGAATTTGCAAAATATGTAAATACCCTTGTTAATTAACTCCAAAAAAACATAAAAAAACTATCAATGGCCTCCTCCACTTGTTTCCTACCAAAAGAGAGTCAGCAAAAGCACCAAACCCATCAACAAAATTTACTAACCTTTCCTGGCCTCCTCCGCTCTGCACTGGCTCAACCCTCACTCGTGGCCTTCTCCTTACATACAGAGCTCCCACTCCTGAGGTAGAAGATTGTGGACAACACAAACATCTTCATAAGGCACTTTCAAGTCATGGGAATACCTGGGAGGGGGGGGGGGGCAAAAACCCTCCTTTTCTACCGATTTTTTTTCTCTTTTTAATTTTGCCATACACAACTAATGCGAATCCACATGGGCCATTTTTGCACAAGTTTTTCATTGTGAGTTTCACATGTATTTTTTTTACAACTAGCAACAAAAAGTTTCCACCAAAACATTTCAGCAAAAAACAACTTTCAAAAAAACAAGTTTATAATTATTGACTGACGTTGTTTTAAAAAATTTTAAAAATTCTTGGTAAAATTTGGACACCCCCCCCCCTCTAATAATCCCTGGGAAGTCCCTAGAAGAGCAATGTTTACAAACAAGTTCACAACAAACAACTAGCTTTTTTGTTGGTTGTCAATATAAATCAGTATAACTATTTCCCTAAAGGATGTGAATGGGAATGCCAAGTTAGGAGCCAATTCTCGGATATTTTTTCTTGCAAATTCAACAACTCTTTTTGAACCTTTGCAATTAGCCAAAAATTCAGGGTCTATATACCAACTCAGGGTATGTACACAGTAAACTACCTCCTCTTGTTAAGGCCTTTTTCCCTTTTTATAGTGGTGACAGACCTTTTGAAAGCCTGTTACTATTAAGGTACTGCATTTGACAAGTTGACAAGTCTTTACTTGCTAGACATGAATAAGAACATGGAAATGATCTTCCAAGCTGAGAGGACTAAAATAAACAAAACATTTTTCTTAAAGACTCAGTATGACAGTCTAGAATTGGCTTTAATCTTAGGACTCTGAGTTTTGTCACTAACCATTCAGCTTCTGGTCGTGTAAACATAAGATAAAAGATGAAAAAAGAAGCAGGAAAAACATACCTTTTGGTCCATACACCTTGTGGCCGCTGATTGACATCAGGTCGATATTCATTTTGTTAACATCAACTGGAATTTTACCAACAGCCTGAGGAAATTCAAAATACATATTTGTAAATATAATCCACCAGAGGTACTGATATAATTCTAAAACAGTCTTTATTTTGTCAATGACTGAGATAAACCCACTATTACTGACGAAACTGAAGACTAGTGTTTCAGAGTCAAAGAGCTACTGTAAACAATTAAAGGGACTGGTGACTGTTGTTCCAGGAACGGGGGAGGGGTGGGGGTTGTGACTGCTTCTCCAGAGATACAGAACTACAGTAGACATCAATCCTGCAACTATCTACAAACTTTTTAAGTTAAAAAAAGCTTTAGATAACTAGGGGGACTGGTGACTACTTTTTCTGAACACTTAGAACTGTAGATAAATGAGGGGAGACATTTTTAATTTGTTTACAAAAAGATTTTTTAAGAGAAAAATATTTCTTATTCTTAAAGTGCATATGAAGTGAAAAATTTTATTACTTGAATGGATAGACCTTGATAATGAGGAACAGCGGTGAAAAAATTTTGCTAAAATCTTTCCTTGTTCTTTAGATATTAACATTTAAAATTTTCATCTGATGCCGTCTTGAGTGGTTCCCACAAATTTGCTTTTTTTCAAAATCTGCTGCCAATCCGTAACACTTGGGTGTATTTTAGCCAAAGTTGGATTATTGATATATCTTAGGCAGATGGATCATCAGTTCAAGTCTGGCTTGAACCCACCCAAATTTTACGGATTGGTAGCACATTTTAGAAAAATGCAAATTTGTCTGAACCATTGTGATGTCTACAAAAGCAATTTTTAAATGTTGATATCTCGAGAACCAGGATTGATTTTGGCAAATTTTTTCACTGCTGTTCCTCACTTAGCAAGGTCTGTCCACTGAAGTAATGAAATTTTTCACTTCATATGCACTTTAAAACTTACCAATATAACTTTAGACTATTGTATAGTTTAATTTTATTCCCTGTTGCTCAACTTTGTCAGTTTATACACCAAAAATGCATGCGTGTAGCTACTGCGTTCTTGTTTCCATAGGTATGTGAATACGGTGCTGTTTAGTATGTACAGCTATTTTAGAAAAGGTTGTTGTAAAGACTACGTGCCTATACCTCTGTTAAGTTGCGGATTACATAAGATTCGTACATTGAATTACTAGCCCTATTGTTCGAGATAAGTGGTCATTCGACAAATGACTGACATTCTGCAACATGGAAATTGGTCGCTGCTCAACCCAAACAATAGGTTTGTACGACTTGACAATATCTTTTCAAAATTTTATTTTCGATGGATTTTTCTTAGCAAGCTCAGATGCGGCTACCAATAACATAAACATGAGGCATTGTTTTCTCATCAAGAGATAACTCCTTGTGTAACTGCAACCGTAGATGCAGCTAACAATAACATAAACACATGAGGCATTCTTTTCTCATCAAGTTGTGAGAAAAATTCTCGGAAGTCTTCGTGCGACTAAGTATTGTGGTTACAAGTTACAGTGGGAGAAAATCTCAGGAAAATTTGTGTGGTCTTACACGGTATACAAACTATATAAATATAACTAACTCCTTACAGACTGGGAGGCAGAGCTTAGTATATTTTCACATCATTGCTAGGACAATAACAGCACCTGAGCAGCATCTGTATGGAAAAACACTTTCTTTGCTCGGCAAATTGCACCTAATGATAGATAGAAAATTTTTATTATTAGCAGTACCCATCTTTATTCATGTACAATTTCGTAAAAATGATCAACACAATATTATGCCATCATTTTGAAAATCATTTAAGCAACATATCTATGAAAGCGTTTTTTGATACTGTAGAAACAAATTCTTAATTAGTATACTCAAAAACACAATGAGTTTATAATTATACAGTAAAGCTGACAGAACTCATTACAGTTAGGCAAACAAAAGAGGTGACAATATTGTTTGCTTTTGGCTAATAGCTAATACTTTATTACTGAGTAAACAACTTGCCTATTTCTGCCACTGGCTGCTTTACTCCAATTTCATTGTTCACATACATAACAGAGACTAATGAAGTGTCAGGCCGAATTGCATCTTCAAGCTCCTATATATGTACAAACATCACAATTATTAATAATATGTAGTTCATTTGACTTAAACTTTTTTGGGTTATGCTAGTGAGGAAGTTCAGTGTTATTCTGAATTCATTTTAAACTTTGTGTTTGTAAATTGATTAACTCTTGTTTCAATAAGCTACCATTAGCAAGTGCAAAGGTTAGTTAATTCATATCAAATAGTGCATAATATGTTTACTGACATAATAAAATAGAAACATTCTCACATTGGATCAAATTAGCATGACCCTGAACACACACTGTCCATTGAAAAACACTTTATAGATGGAGCTGTTTTGGCTGATGTCTGTAGAGGGTGGGGTTCTGTTTGCAAACATATGAAAGTAAAACAAGGACAAACTTAACATTTGTTAACTCATGATTAGACATTACACACTCGAGTTCTCTGTCGTAGCAAATCTATTGTTTCCAACACAGAAATTCTGAATTAATTTTGTCATTTTTTTAAACAGATAGCACCCACTGTGCCCTCCTTTGGAGCTCTGCCACGCCCTTCATTAAACCAATTGTAACAATAAATTTTCAACCACACTTGGTTTTTTATTTATAGCCAACTTGATAGTGCTACAGCTGCAACTACCAATCAGAGGTCAACAGGCTGGCCCTCACAGGCAGGGGTAAGCTAGGTCTGGTCGCGCCCCTTTCCCTTTGGTAGCGCATACATAAAATAATATAATGTTTGATTCATATCATCGCATATATCAAAAATATCTAATAATTATTACTTATTATAAGAACACATGTCACTTTTAAGTATAGTTTTATTCAAGGGTATATACTATTCAATGAAACCAAAATTATTGGTGTTACTATAACATCAACATCATTGCTTGCTTGAGAACTTTAAGGATTAATAATGCCTAAACTCAATCAAGGTAAAACCTAATATAAAATAAATTATTCTATAGAACTGTTTTCAGTGCATGCACACTAGAACAACCCCTCTTAACAGAAACCAATTCTTACCTTTAAGGCAACGAGTCCATTAGGCTGAACAGGTAAATATGTCACTTCATGACCCTCGCCTTCGAGTGCACGACAAGAATCCAGTACACACTTGTGTTCCTATTTCATTAAACGAGTTCCTTGTCAAACTGTAGTATACTAGTGACAATAAAATGAGCTAGCTTAGTTTTAAAACAAGTCTGAGTATGATATTGCTCACTATGGAATTCCGTTGTCTGTTTTGTTGACCTACTTCCTTGTTTAGCATTTTGTTCTGAAGAGACAGGTGTGTGCTTGAAACTAATTCAGACTAACGAGTACATAAACTGGCATACTTACTGTTTGTGTTGTAATAATGTGTCTTTTCCTACTCTTGTAGAACCTGCCGACACCCTTTCAATTAACAGAACAATTTAGATATTTATCTACCATTAGAATGGAAATTACTAATCAATCATAACATCTAATAAAAACTGAACAGTCTTTAGGAAACATATGTTGAGTGGTCAAAACCCCATTCACCTTATGATTTGAAACTCAAAGAGCCTAATATGGTTGGTCAAGTTCTTATGAACAGGGCAGGCTCATGAAAGGTTTGGCCTTTTGTAAGTGGTTATGAATACTTTAATCTAATACTTACATCATTAATTTGATTCCCTTGTTGTATATGTTAATCTTATTTTTATATGTGATTAAATTTGAAACTAGAGCTGACTTCAATTTTTTTGAGCCAGTATTATTTTTTAATTTTTTTGTACAGCTGACTTGAATTTGAATACAAAATCAGCCAAATTTTAGGTAGTCCAGGATGATGCAAGACTATGTATAACAACAAATAAACTATGGGTTAAATTTGCAAAAAATCCTTTGTGATCAAGTGGGTAAAGTGCAGATTAACAGAGTGAGAGATCACATGTTCAAGTCTTGGTAAGTTTTGAGAAAAACTTCTATCTGCATAGGGTGGAGGATATACCAGGAGGAATGGAAAAGGGAAGAGTCCCAAAAAAACCCAAAACTTTCACTGTAACTTGTTCTTCTAAGCCTCAAAAAATACTGTGAAAAAATTGATTAAAAAATAAACAAACTTGATGCTTGAAAAATTTGAAATTTCGGTTTTATACCCTACAACATTACAGAGCGTTTTTTCAATCTTTTAAGATGCAAAGTAAAACAGTCTAGAAAATTTTCAAAAACAATACAGTTTCACACTGTCAGTTTCTGTATATTATGTTTTTAAGGATAGAAAAGTGCAAATAACAATTTGTAAGAATCATTTTCTAGATGGAGACAAGTAAAATAATAAAAGTGATTAGAAAATATACAATTTAGGACTTCTATCCATTTTTATCTGAGCAAGGCTCAGGTCAGAATGACTACACTGCTCACCTTTACAGCAATGTTATTGGATTCTGTTGCTCCACTGGTGAAGATAATTTCTTTTGGATCAGCGCCAATCAGGTCTGCAACTTGCTGCAACAAGTCAAATTATACCACACCACTGGTATTAACTGTAGTTCAACAGCCATAAAATAAATTAAGAACAACTTAAAACAAGAGATTCAAATTAACCTGAATAAAGGTTTCATCTCTTGAGTAAAGTTGGGTTCAACTTATATATATATATATAGCAGCTGACAGTACCAACAGCCAGTATTTCTTCACCTTTAGCAGTTTGATTAAATTTTTATAGGTGAAAATAATTCTTCTACTCTAGTAACTAAAGGAAAAAGGTGGCTAGAACAGCTTTTTCCTAATAAATGTAGATGAAAAATTTTTGTAGAGCCTCAAAATAAACATTCATCTTGGCCCAAGTTTGGCTTGCAGCAAATTTAAAAAAAAAGAAAATTTGCCAGAACCACTAGTAACTTCATCAGATGAAAACATTAATAGTTAATATCTTGAGTACTTACCATAAACGATATTGACAAAAATTTTTTCACTGTACTCCTTATTTAGCAAGGTCTATCAACTTACTGATTTTAATAAAAAGAAACAAAAATCCAGGAACACCCTGCACAGGAATTATAAAAAATAATTACAAGTGTATATGGTTACCTTTCTTGCATGTTCAACTGCCTTTTCACTTTCCCAACCATAAACATGAGTGCGGGAATGAGGGTTACCATAGTAACTGACCTCATAAGGTAGCATGGCATCTAACACTCTTGGATCCTGAATAAAGGAAAGTAAATGAAGTTTCAAAATGTGAGAAAACCTTTGCAAAATCTCAAGAGTAAATTTATTTATCACATGTATGTCAGATTTATTCTGCAGAGATGAAACAGTTTGAATCCTTTTCATTCTTTGATAATTATAATAAATAATTTATTTATGTTGTCCTATACTGGCAAAAATCAAGTACAAGATTCAAAATAACTATATACACAGATAAAAATTTAAAGCATAATCTAAAGTCAAACTGATTCAATGAGCCACACAACTGAGAAAAAAATGCCATGTAAAAAAACAACATTGAATGTCACCATCTCTGTAAAAGAGTACATATAGCTTTTGATAAACTTGCAAGAACAAACATTTTTAGATTTTGAAAACAAATTTGACATCTCTTTGATTTTTTCACTTGCTATTTTGTGAATTAAAGCAGTAAAATGCATTTCCTGAGTCTATGGATGGCTTGTGACTTTTAATTTTTTGCCAACTCTCCAAATATGACCCCACTGTGTTTACAAAAACTTTTTGTATAGGCATAGGAAATGCATTTTAATGCTAAGAAGTATAAACTGGTATTATATAATTATATCGACTATCGATTTCAGATGGGTCTTCATTTCAGCCCTTGTTACTCATCATATGTAACCATTATCAATTATAGAAGCAACAAACTTGCCATTGGTGATGTTGCTTGCACATCAAGATAGAGGGGCCGCGGCTCATCTATAGAGGCTTGCTTGGATTTGCTATCTAATGAAAGACAGCAGATTATTCTACTTCATAATTTCTACAATGATACCATGAAACAGTTTACAATGAATAGACCTTAAGAACAAGCCATTATCTGCTGAGACATATTTAAGAGACCATTTGCTACCCCTGCTAATGCATCTTTGTAAATTGTAATAAATTCTACGAATATACGAGAAACCCATCCTAGAGATACATATATAGAATAAACTGAAAGAAAAACATGTTGCCGCAGATGGGATTCGAACCCACGTCCCCAGGAGTACTAGTCGGGTGTGATGACCACTATACTACCATGACAACCATGCTGGCAACATAGCTATCTTATGGCATGTTGATCTTAATGTGGGTTTTCCCGGGCAGTTTTTCTTTCAGAGGTTGGATGGTAAAGCCTTTAACATACCCGACTAGTAATCCAGGGGATGTTTATGTTCTGTTTATTCTATATATGTAAATTTTAATCAAACACATTCATTAAAATCTTGTTCTCACAGCAATGATTTAAAAGCATTCCACTCCTTCCAACCCAACATAACATGTTTCGATAAAACCCATATAATTTCAGTACTAGTAGTATGCTTTATGACATTATTTAAAACCATTTGAACAGCTACAACGCTTTATAGATTTGAATGTTGTGAAACAATGTACTTTGAGAGCACACACTAAGTTTGGGAAATAATTGTTCTGTCCCATTTCATTTCATGCCCTGGAAATAAACACCTGCCTGGACATAACTCTATCAGTATAGTATAACAACTAAAAGAAGTATGCATTTTAGGGGTCTATTTTAAGACTAGGACAACTGGAAACTGTAGTTAATCCTCTAAAATACCTGGTTCAAATGCTACAAAATTAGTGGAGGCAGTTTCTCAACCAAAACACGGAACTGCAAAATGGAAACCTAAGACTGTTCTGCCGTCAGTTTAACAGTATGTGCTTTGCACAAATATTGCAAACTCATGCAGAGTTTCAAAGATGTGGATAATATTTGTGGCGAGTCCGCCAAAAAAGATCAATAGACTATCTTAAAATTTTAAAAAAGTTACCTCACCGTTTACTTTTAAATCAATTTTTAATTTCTAAATTAAGCAAATGGCGAAAGTAATAATTTAAATAAATGCGTAGTTGGGGTTAATTTTCGTGCAGGAATTTAACCAACGCAACATATTGAATCATGATTTTTTCTCGCTTTTACTGCTGAACACACTGCATCTTTTCAAATATGACAAAAAAACAAACAAACATACTGTTGAATTACCTGCAACAACGGATAATTGTCGAGCTGTGGATACAATCAGTTGAAGTGAAGTGTTGGCGGGAGATTTGCAGAGTTTCGAAGAGATCTTCGAAGCCAATAGTCTTGTCCTGAACATTTTGAGAGCTTCCCTTATTAAGGGAATAAAATCTAGATAGCTAAGAGCAAAATCAAAAGCCAAACAAACTGAATATAACACTTGCAACACATTCAAACGACCGAAGCGTATTTGTTCACTCGCATGTGCGCCATGTTTTCTTCCTCTGGCGCAGGGCAGTTGCATAACAAGACCCAGTCCCCGAACGGACAAGCTTGACCGGCTTGAGACGGGATCGGGATATATTGATCTCGGCTACGCGCGATTTGATTGGTTTAGAAATAATAGCTATGAGAAGTTATTTACCTCCGAAATAGTTGATAATGACACCCAACCCAACGACGTCCGTTTGGGATCACGATACTGTAAAAGTTTTCTTTGAAAAATTTCACAGCTGTTTTAGGCCATTTACGACATTTTGTAGTTGACACTGTTAAAACACGTTTTTTACAATCTTAGGCTGCTCACACGTGAGTCTCACCACGCTAAGTGTTTCAAGTAGTAAAAGTGTTTTTTCGTAAAAATCTTTCGTTTTTTTGAAAGGAACAGTTGCTTTCGGCGCTGAGTAGATATTCTGCCAATATCCACCTCAATAAAGTAGAATAAATGTTAATCAAGGCTAATCTTATATAACATTAATATTAATCTAAGACAGTAATATCAATTCTTTTATAGATAATCCTTATAAATAGAGATTATCATATTGATAATAACCCAGTATTAGATTGTTATAAGCCTTGACCAGCGTTAACTGCGATTTGAGCTGCGTCTTAAGGTTAATCAATTAGGTTTAATATCAACCTTATGTAAGATTAATATTAATCTGATTAGCATGATTATTTTTCATCACGCGTGATCTTTGTTTAAAGCAACCATTGCAAAAAGGTTGTGAGTAAAATGGACAAAAAAACAAAACCCTTATAGTGTCTTGCGCCCATATGCAGAGCAGGTCAGCTGAAAAATATCAACCAAAGATTACAAAGCTATTTATAACAGCAAGGACACTTTTATAATTTTAGCAGGCACAGCTTCCTGTTAAACTTTTTTTATAAAAACATACAAAAGCGAAGTAATGACGTCCTCTCTTTCCGAGAATTAAGCGGTATGGAGCTAGCTTTATCTTCCTGCTCTTTGCTCGCTTTGACGTCATTTATGGCATACGCGTAAACTGGTTAAACCTCAGAACAAAATAAGGAAAACTCCTTTCTCATGACAAATGGTTTTCGTTAAAGGAAAACTGAATCCTAAAATCGACTATGATCAAAACGTTTTAAATAACGTTATCGTTAAAACGGTATATAAACTTGTTTTTCCTCGTGTCGCGCGCTGTTTTTCGGAGAAATTCGAGTTTAGAACGCATTTCGTGCCGCATTGTACCGGTGGCTAAGAAAGAAGTGGTCAGCGGAGAAAGAGTGAGTGCCCGAGCTGAAAAGATTCGTCATTTAACTTAAGTTTTAACTTTCACTCTTGACTGTAAATTCGGTCTCCACACCTATAATTAAGTTATTAAAGCTGGCATTAGGGCTTAATCAAGCTTCGGATAAGCTGTTACAAAGAATGGAGAGTTGATTGAGTATCAGGTTCTTTGCAGCTGGGGACACGTGACCGCAGTTACCTATATGGCAAAACTGTACTGATCTAGATATAAAAAGAGCAGGTTGACGTTAGTAAAGTTAGAGCCAAGGCGAAAGCTCGTAGTGACGCGGGCATCCGCCAGGGTGCGCCAGGGAAACACCTCCCTGAGATTATTCATGGCAAACTATACTCGCTGAAATGGCAATTCTGCGTATTTCGGCGGTGTTTTGAAAGATCAGTTTGATGGGTCAATTTCATAAAACTTTCGGCGACCATTGCCAATTTTCTCTACGAACAACAATAAAAGTTGAGCCCGGCCCTCAGACTGTTCATAAATCTGAGCAGCTTGTTCTTATAAAGTTGTTTTTATGAAAATAAGCGTGTAGTTATAGCTGTGATTCTATTCTAATAAATTAACTGGTCCAGAGAAAATACACTACTGTGTGTTATAACTAGCTTCTTCATGTACGTTAATTTATTGCTGTTTCGATTTCTATTACTTTACCATTTATAGCAGTGTCAAGCCCGAACAAACAATCATCAATTGTGAAATATTTAGGAAGTTAGCGGTAAAGCTCGACAGCATTCGCTTGCTGTTGTAACGATCTTGTACTAGGTAGCAACCTGCCTCTCAAATGAACTAAACAGGCCGTAGTTGCTGGTGTTTTTCATTCTTATGAAGACTGTACATTGTACATCTTGTATTAGTTTCTTCATTCAAAATATTCGTTAGGCGCACCTTCTTTGAAATATGTCATGCCGTCATACCGGAAACCATGGTTACGTTATTTTTAAAAAAGCCTTTGGTGAAAATGACTGGGCATTTCTAAATATGGTAGACAACTATCATTTAATACAGGTTTTTTGAACATGGATTTCTGGAAGAATTTCTAGTAAGAGAAAGAATATCAATAAGTTCACTTTTTTTCTAAAAGACACTTGCTGCCACTGGACAGAAGGTTTATCCGACCTTTCGAATAAACGATTGCGATCATTCGGGCAATGACCCGTGCAATTCAGGGAAAAACCCGCACCCACTAACCGTTAGCATCGAGAAAATAAAGGTTTTAAACAAAAGTTTTGTTCAATTTTTCCTTTTATGACCGTTTTTTACTTTTTGCGGATTAACATATAGCATAAAAGATAAAAGATAATTCCTTTGACTTACTAAGTAAGCTGTTTTATAGTTTAAAATTATCATCTGCCGGTCAAAAAACCCGACAAACCCGTTTCGATTCAGGAAGGGCCTGTAAACTATACCGGTGTTGCCAGTCGCTTAACACTTTGAAGACTCTTATTTTTCAAACTTGATTCACAAGAAAACCGTATGTTGTCGGTGACGATCATGAAAATTTTTCCTCTCCCAAGTATATAAAGAAAAACGATCTTTTCATTCGGCTACCGCATTAATCAGCAAGTCCTTGGTAAAAATGAAAAGTTTCTGCGGTATCGCCGAGACGCAAGCAATCGACTCAAAATATTCTTGGGCTGTCTGTGTTTCCTCATTTGTCTTACAATTTTTCATGTTCGGAGTCAGTAACACTTTTGGCACGCTTTTCTTGGAACTCCTGAGGGAATTTAAACGAGGCGAATCTGAAACTGGTGAGTAGAATTTTAAACTTCATAAGAATGTCTGATCAGCTATCAAGCCGCGTGTTTTGAAATTAAATCAATTTATACAAAACTCTACCTGTTAGTTGTCTAAACGAAGAGCAAAATGTTATCAAAATTTCGGCTCAAATAATTTTAGTTTATGTTCTGAAGAAGGTGCAAAACTCGCTGCAAAACAGACAAACGCAAAGGTTTTTCACTGGCTGTCAAACAAAACAAGAAATTTGAGTTCGCTACGATCGGTAAAAGTCAACACGGTATCTTCATAGGAAGCGAAAAAGATAATGTTCATGTTGAGTTTGAAGGACAGAAATATTTTCCTTTCACAAGTTTAGTACGTTAAGTTTGTATACTCCGAAGAAAAACAGTACTCGCTAAATAAGAGATGCATGCAAAGTTTTTTCACTGACCAGTATTGATTAGCAGGTTCTACCTGTCACTGCGAAACAAAAAAAAAATTCGAATTCGCTTGCGATGGGTCAAAGTCAACACAAGTCTTCATCGCCAGCGAAAATAAATACTATACGCTCGTTCATAGTTTGAAGCGGATGTGGGGATTTTTCTCATTTCATATACGAATTGAACGTTTATGTACATTATTTTCCATTCGTGCCAAACTTCAAAGTCCCAACCGGCCCAAGCCGGTTATTTTTGCGAGGGAAGTAAGAAATGTTTTCAGTAAAATTCAACGCTTCGTCTGCTCTACGAATTTGCATATTAAGGTTACAAAACAAAAATTATTCAAACTGATTAGAAATTTTCCCCAGTTACAGATTGGGAAGCAATATTTGCGGAGTGTTTCACCAAACTTTTTTGCCGTGTGCAATAGTTTCCTAACGAAATCGATTATGAGCCGGGAAATCTCTTGGACAAAATCATGTTACTTGGAATATGCCAAGGGCAAGAGATGTGCGAGCTTGACGCTTTCAGTATTCAGGTTTTAACTTTGTTTACTTTTTTGTTCGCTCCCCTTAAGGAGTCCGATTTCATTAGTTTTTTTAACTGCATGCTGCAATCATAAATCAGGTGTTTTAGATGGAAAAGAAAATAGGTTTTGCGCCTTGTTTGGTCAGACTATACCTTTATACGTTTTCTTAAACTTAAAGCGAGCAAAATAGAACGAGTCGCTTTCACTATCAGTTTCAAGCCGGTAAAGCTCGCAATTTTGATATTGAAAAAAAATGTTATAGACCAGTCACCTTCCGCAAATCGTATTTTGGAGGTTGAACAAAATTTCTCACCACTACATTCGTTGATTGTTATTATATTTTCAAGATGGTATTTCGTAGCGAGCACACATGTAATATTCATTTTTCTTTCAATAGTGTTTTTATTGAAAGAGTTTCGAAAAGAGCTTGAAACACATGTCCGTCCAAAGGTCGATAGCGTGGCCACCGCAAAGCTTTCACGTGTTCGGCAGACCCAAGAAAATCCGGTTTTATTCATGACAAATCACTTAAGGCTAATATTGTGACGGTTAACTTTAAGACAAAATATGTTTAGGAAGTAATGCTGTAGCAAGGTGACCGATCGCTTTTGAGTTGAGCGAATTCTTGTATAAGCCGCAACACTGATCGTGTTTTCACACCAAGCCTGACAAGATCTAATTACAGGAAGTAACAGTTGTGGTAACAAGAAAAAACGCGGAATTTTTGAAGCGTTACCACAGATCTCGAAACCATCACTATTAATCATTCAGTCTCAGAGCAAGAATTCCTTGCCAAATACGTCATTTTACACATGCGGCGATTTTAAATAGTCACATGCATGCGTTGAGCCCAACCTCTCTTTTCGGTTATCTAGTGAAACATGATACATCTTCAGTTAAACGAGTTCCAGATTAAGTTAGCGAGCATAAGCTACGAATCTGTGTCGTGATGAGGCTCTCCGATTGCTGAATACTGGGGAAGCGTGATAAAGATTTAAAAAATACTAGTGTTTTTTGAAATTGCGGCATGGTAGTCAGTGTTGGATCGCATTATTTAAACAAAAAACATTCTCGAAGTTTCTGTAACCGAGAGAGGGGGGTATAGCGGTATTCCGGGATAGGGATGACCCTAGAAACATATATATACTCAAGCTGTACGTAATCCCCGTATAGAGCTCTCTCAGGGATGGAGGATAACAAAATTTTGATTCCTTATCTATATAAATATGTCAGCCGGAGTAAATCGATGGCGTTAAGCTATACCATTTTGTGTGTGCGAGCTCGTTAGAGCTGTTTTTACACTAACTATTTCGTCTGTAATTTTGTTTGTGCTTCCAGCATGGATTGGATCAATGACGATCGGCATTACCTTCCTAATAGGACCAGTGACCACTTCGCTCATCCACCGCTGGGGATGCCGGTTAGTCACGTGCTTCGGAAGCGTTTTATTCGCCGTTTCCTTGGTTACAACATCGCTTGTCCACAACATGTCTTGGATGTATTTCACATACGGGGTTTTGATGGGGATTTCCTCGAGCTGCCTTTACTTTTCAAGTTACGTCTCTCTGACGCTGTATTTCAGCAGGCGGTTAGCTTTGGCCAGCGGTATCGCCATGTCAGCGGTCGGCTTTGGAACGACTTCATTGAATCTTCTTCTTGAAAAGATGTTCGTTTCTTATGGCTGGCGTGTGAGCCTGCGATTCTTGGCTGGAGCCGGTCTTATTACCTTCATTGCCGGTCTAGTTTATGTACCTATAATAGAACAAAACGAGAAAGTGGTAAAGAAAAAGTGGTGTTCGGACAATAGCGAGACAAAGAAAAGAAACCCGGGACAACTAAAAACTCTCCTAAAGCTTTTCAAGCCAGAACCTCTCAAGAACAAACATTTCTTGGTTTTTAGTGGTAGCCTAGCAATGGTGTCATTCGTGTACTACATCCCGTATATGTTTCTGGTGAGTATCATCAACTGGTGGGGGGAGGGTTGGGGGGATAATAACTATTAGTTTGCAAGCTTGCATAGCTCTGATCGCGAATTGGACAATTGGAAGGATCGGGTACAGTTTGGGCGTGGCGGATTTGGGACTGATTTGCCCCTTTGACTGATATCTGGTAGTTTGATATGGTCACCACAAAGCGCTCACTCGATCATAAAGGCTTCACACGCGCCTACGAGCACGGGTATTGCACGTGGCAATCAGACTATTACGGCACAGGGTTTGGGACTGACCACGTTGTAACAATAACTCTTTGTTTTATGTCGGCTGTTTGTTAAAAAAGAACATAAGCAAGCTATAACTGTATTTAATTGTTGCTAATTATAATCAGCACTTTAACATGTTGTCTAGGGAATGCTTCTTAAAGCTCGCTATGTGTGCACGTTTACCTTTTTCTTTCTGCTTCAAATTTAGAAATCATACGAGAAAAATCCGCCATCATTGTCGTCATTATGTTAAAATCTGTTTTGCATGAGCTTATATCTTAAGCAAAGTTTTTTTGTGTGTTTTCGTGTGTAAACAGGCGTATGTATAAATGCATTGCAAAGCCTTGTAATACTTGCTCACGATATTTAAAGCTTAGAATTGCTAGTTTTTCTAAAAGCAGTTGTCCGTTTCGATGTTTTCTGCCTCCAACAGTAACAGTCTTCGTTTGTAAATCAGTCTAGTGAAAAACCAAGTATCAAACCCGTCTTTCTCTTCATCTTTAACGGTATTAATGGATTTTGTCCCCGAAGTCCAAAGTACACGCGGGGCACTCAGTTCTAACCATCAATCACATGCGACCAAAACTCCATTTATCAGTCCAAGGGGCATCCTCTCAGTTTCGTGTAATATGAGCAACAGACGAGCAACACGGAGTCGACCACTGATCTTTCTTTTGCGCTGAATAAGCTGTCCGGCGAAGGGAAAAGTACTTTGAAACCATGGTGACCGAGGAGGTGGATTCGGGAGGGAACTGGGGCTGGTGGGAGATGCGCATGCGCGGGTCTAAGGCCAAATAAGATATTACGTGTGGTTCAGTGACAATGTTTTTAATCGTTTCTCAATCTGCTCAGTGTCGGGTTCGAGTGTGCGAAAAAGCAATAGTTGTGAGCGAGTACATCGTAATTTTATCCGGAGTTCTCGAAGATAAGTGTCCTTTTCTCGTCTCGTTCGAATACTTTCAAAGCACATCCCTTCAATCGAAATCTGTTGATATTACAGGCCTGTGAGTGTGAACTGGGGACAGCAGGGAAGATACCAGAAGGTCGCACTCCACGAATTTGGAAATTAATCAATGCTAGCAACAAACTAATAAAAAAACAACCTCAAATTAAGACAAAGTAGAATTCGTAAAGAAATCTTAGCTGTTGGCGCAAAACATGAAAGTCGTGTCACTGCAACCACATAAGTTTTATATTTGGCCTTGCAAGAAATAGCAACGGTTGGTTCCTTATTGCCCCTTTTAAAACAACCAAGTTTTAAATATTTAAACTCAAACAGCCAAGACGTATTCTTCTTTACGTCAACGCTCATGAGGTTGAAAACTCAGTTTTGGCGCTAAAAATTGCATTCTTGTCCCAAGATGCTCTGTTCTTTTTACTAATCATCGGACATGACACGGGTTCTGGAACGTGTCTGTGCCATGTCCCGGTGGCTCGGGGAAGACAGAGCCGGGGTCTGGGGACCAGAATGCAATAGCTAGGGGAAATGCAAAACCAACCTATGGGAATCGCGTTACACCCTAGCCTGTCAGGAATGGCGATCCTTGATGGAATGAAAAATTTCATGGGAACGCTAGTCAAGCAAAAACATTTGGGTTATCGAATAGTCCTTTCGCTTAAATACAGAGCTGTGTTGTTAAATTGATAGTGCCGAGCAAGAGCAGGTGAGCACAAAGGGGCATAGCCAGGGGGTGGAGGGAGGGGTCCTGGGGTGCCCCTTCACCCCCCCCCCTTCTTTATAAGCCTTTCAGTAACCAAACAACAGGTGGCGAAAATGGCATGATAATTTGGTGAGTACCCTCAATTTGACGCAGTTTGACCCCTCCCTCCTCCTTTGAAGAACCCTGGCTACGCCCCAGGCACCGTAATGAGTCAAAACCTTTGAATTCAAGCAACCAGGATTCCTCCAAAGTGTTGCTAGAATTTCAAGCACAAGCTACATTTTTTGATCTTTGCGAAAGTGAAACAGACCATTCAATAACCCTAGGATGTTAGATTTCGAGTCCCAGTCTGTTGAGACGGTGAGACGAGAACCGGCTTGTGTGCGAAAATGAAACTCAGAAAAGTGTTCAAAATATTATTTGTTTCAAATCAAAAAATCTCGTTTTCTTAGTTGAAGGAATTTTGTAAAATTTGAAAATTATAACCACAGGATAACTTTGCCCTAAGAATACAACTTTGCCGACATGTTGGACAAAAACGGATAGTTGTTAGGCCAAACCTAAGTGAGTTACGTCATTGCGTTCGCTGTTCGTTATTCGAAGGTACACAACTTTGTTTGAAGTCGACGTTGCTTAGTTTTATTCAAATTTTTCTTTTCGAGTTTTTCAAGTTTTTAAAATCCGTAATATAGCAGTATTCAAAAACGTTTGGTGGGAGGGTGACCTGTCTCATCGTCTCAGCAACAGACATTGCAGTTACGAACGAATCTTTTATTTTCCCCGATCTTATCTGCTGCTGATGTACACCTTTTCAAGAATGATTTGTCGTAACATCGTGTAGTTTATATAAGCAGCAAAGCATATCAACTGCAGACTTTTTTGAAAAATATGGATGAAAGAAAATAAAAACCAAGCCTTTGAAAAAAAGTGCTGTTTAAATCAAAGTCTGCCTGTCAGAGTAAAGGGACGACCGAGCTGCCAAAAAACAATTCAATTTTTCATGCTTTACACAACTTTTCCCTTCATTAATCGCGCGTAATAACTAATATTAAGTCATGCCACGAATGTAAAGGACGTAAATAAGAAATAAGTCAACTGAATTTTGGTATAACTGCATTTGCGGTGTTTGTTTCTTATCAAGGGCTTTTGGCGTTGCATTATCGCTTGCATATCAGATACCTTCACAAGCTTAAAAGGTCGCAGGCACTTTCGTTTGCAAAATAATTAGGTACGTTCTTATTTTTCAGTCGAAAGAAGCCAGTCTTCCTTGAACAGGTGTACATTACAAAAGTTTAACCAGAGAACCAAACCATATTTTTTAAATTGCCTTAGTCACCATGGTTTTTCACAAACATGCACGAATGCGCCTTACTCGTTCGTTTTCCTTTTCGCTTTTTTTTTGAAAAGCGTCGAAAAATAACCAAAAGTTGAAAAATGCTTACTTTTATTTATGAAGAGCTGTTTAAGTTCAAATTAGCTTTTCGTTTCAACTTTCGTTTTATAGTTGATATGGGACGAGTTGCAAACTACAACAAACTTCAGCGAGCGATATTTTTGGTAGATAAGTTTTTTGTTTTGCCGATGAATGGAACCGGTTTACTACTAATGAATTACTGTTCATGGAAGTTACCCTCGATCAAAGCGACACCGTAATAAACACTACACCAAACTGCCTTTTTGACTTTTTCAGAATTTTTCTAAACTTTTCAGTTTTTACTTTTATAATTGATTTTCAACTAAATCTAACTACTAGTTTTCCAAATCTGCGAACGAACGAAGATAACACCGAACTTAGTTGAGTTGAGGCTTTTTCAGATAGCCAAGAAAGATCAGTGGTTTTACTTGCTTGGTCGACTGTCTGGCTAATGTATTACATGAATGCTTTGACTAATATTGACTTTTAAAACATCCGAGGTGTGAGACAAAGAAACGAAAAGGCAGCTCATGAAATGAGCCGGTATTTGCACTGTACGAAAAAGGAATAGGCTGGCTGTCAAAGAACAGGCAAATCCAAACGCTGTAGGGTCTGGGCTCTAACCTTGTGATTGATCACATGATTTGTTGCCATGGCAACCTTGAGTACTAACGTCATGAATAACTGAAAACGCAGTCCAAGCGAGGTATGTAAGTTCTTGTTGTGTGTTTCACTTTGACGCATCTGTTGTGAACATGAGAGGTCTTATTTTATGGGGCGGGTTTATTTTCCAGGGTCGCATTTCAGCTGATATTGGTGCACCTGCCTCAAAAGGCGCCCTTCTCGTTGGGATTTTGACAATGGCCCAAACATTTGGGAAGATATTTGCCGGTAAACTCATGGACAAGTCAGGAGTCAACCGACTTGTAATACTACAGCTGTGCACACTTATCAGTGCAGTCTCCACTTGTCTGTTACCACTAGCAACAGTGTACGGCGCTCTAGTGGCTTATGCCATAGTTATTGGGCTGATGGATGGACTGTTTGTGATCCTATACGGTCTCATTATCAGGGATATACTCGGGCCAAGACTGCTATCCCAAGGTTTTGGCCTGCTTTGTGGGATCCTGGCTATACCGACAACCGCTGGGGCGCCAATTGCAGGTAAACAGGAACAGCCAAATACTTTCTTTTTCTTCTTGTTTTTTCGTCATCATTGACAGATTTGGCTAAATAGCACTTCATATTTATAAGCTGCTGTTCAATATAAGCTTGTTTAGAGTTGAGACGAGTCAGTTTATCATCTTTTTTTAAAACAGTCAATACGGGTGAAACGCCTGCTATAGAGTAGAAAATTTTACCTGCTGAGGACGGACAGTGGAACGTTACAAATGTTCTATAGCAATAGGGCCTGCGGCGAAAGTTTTAGATTTTAGAGGAGAGGGGGGGATAGGAGTTGGGGACGGGGGACACTCTCGCAAGCGCCACAGGCATGAGCTTTCTAAGGGGTTTGGAAAAATTCTTCCCTATAAAATTTTGAAAAACTGGGCTTTTAAAAAATGCTAGATAAATATACAAGCTATATCTAAGAGTAGAAAATTTTACCTGCTGAGGGCGGGTAGTGGAACGTTACAAATAATCTATACCAATAGGGAAATTGTGGGGAAAGTTTTAGATTTGGGAGAGGGAGGGGGGGGGGCACTATCGCGAGCACCACAAGCATGAATTTTCTAAGGGGTTTAGAAACATTCTCCCTATAAAAGTTTTGCAAAAGTAGGCTTCAAAAATGTGATAGTTTAGTATTTAAAACTCACAATCGTATAAGCAATAGTCGTGAATTTATACAAGGTGAAGTGTATCATAAACATCAAAAGCTTAACTTTTTCATGTGAAGAACCGGTCAGTTTTTATAAGGACTTTCTAAGGGCAAATGCGCACGCGCAACTCCCTACACCCCCAAAGCTCCGCAGGTGAGAACTTTTGCTGAGGGTAACTGGTACTTGATATATATCAGAATCAAAATGCAAGGCACAAAAAACATTTATAATGTCAAAAAAGACTGTTAAACTTAGTATTGGGCCAATTGAGGAAGATTATTCATAGGGGTAAAATCGATCGTTTGTCAAACAACGCGTTTTCTTTATTCAATTTTGTCATAGCAAGTCCCTTTTTTCAAAAACGTTTTCGCATTTAGTAACAAATAACTGTAAAGTTGATCTGTTTTTTATCTGATTTTGTCCCAGGTCTTATTTATGATATTGTCGGAAGCTACAATCCTGTTTTCTTTGTGTCCAGCGGCTTAATGACCACTGGTGTGTGTCTAATGTTCCTCATTCCCTGGTCCCGTCTTGTCACTCGCCAGAAACGACAACTCAAAAAAGAAAACAGATTGTCATTGTACGTAACAGATACGTTAGACCCAAAGCAACCAAATACGGAAAGCTTTGGAAGCTCGCTTCTTGTAAACGACTCTCATAAGCTGCCCATAGACAATGAAAGAAATCGTCTTTTAGATTTAGAGTACGGTCGCGCAACTCCATCACGCTCGGCAAGCGCTATTTACTTAGGCGGAATTGTGCCTTCAGTGGCGCCTGATAGCAGTTTAGCAAGTGACTGTGATGGTGAACAGTTTTGCCTGAGTGATAATTTATCGAACGACGAGCCGACCGATGGCATAACTTGTTCTGAAAACCAAACTGTGACAATACCTGCAGGGGAAAATAAACTGAGTGTTAGGGTGGAGTTCAACCCTCCATGCTCGTGGAGCTCAAGTATTGTCTCTCTTGCTGATCAACCGATTATTTTGCCAACCGCACCAAATGATACACCTGAAGCAACATCGTTTGCTACCGAGTATTCTCAAGAAAGTTTTATCAACAATGACTCTCCGCACAGTTTAGGCACTTTCATTACAAACGACTCGCATTCTTACGGCTCTGATTACAACAGTGATAGAATCTCTTTTAACTCGGAAACAAGCGAGATATCGTGGAAAGCCATGTCACAAGACTCGGAGGACAGTGGTTACAATTCCAGCTCATTTAGCGCCAATGAAGGCAGTTCTCTTTCTAGTAACGAAAGTTATAATGACGAAGCTTATACAAGCTCCAATTTTGCTTCCAAAGTTGTTGACGAGAATGGCTGTAAGGACTCTTTGTCCCTCGGGACAACTGATGATATTGTACTGAAGGCTCCCTCGTCTTGCGAAGCAGAAAGTTTTATTTCAAACAATGATGAAAAATTGTTGGTTTCGAAGATAAATGAAAACGATGACACGAAAAAGGATAATTTCATAAAAGAACAGCGTGACGAAATAAGTGAGCTAGTCCAGCCTCAGAAGGAACTAAGTAATTCTTTCGACTTCTGCAGTCAACTGGCAGATGACATTCTGGAAAGTTTCGATGATATATTAGAAAAGAAAAATGCAACGACAAGTGTTAACAACTACAGCAACGGGTTTTTGTTAAGCTCTGAAAAACTGCTGATAAACCCAAAACTGGCTGATGTCTTTAGCAGTCAAGTCGATGAAGTGCTGGAAAGCCTCGAGGAATCCACCGATACTGCTGGATATTCTCCATACGGTGTAGATCAGATTACATCGACTGAAATAGTATTTCACTGTCATACAGGCGAAGTGAAGGAGACCATGGTGTAACTAGGACAACAAGCTCGAAACCCATTATAGATATATCTAACACTTAACTGTCCCTTACGAGCGGCAGTGCCGTGATCGCAATGCTGGAAGGGGGTGCTAATTGGCATAGTTAAATTTGATTGACAGTACTGAATGGCAATGTCGAATTTAGATGGGGAGTACTGAATGAGAAAGTTGTGTAGGAGAGCTGAAAGTGGGGTGTTGAATTGCAATGTCGAAATCGAATGGCGACTTCTAAATGAGAAAGTTGTGTAGGAGAACTGAAAGTGGGGTGTTGAATTGCAGTGTCGAAACCGAATGGCGAGTTCTACATGAGAAAGTTGTGTAGGAGAGCTGAAAGTGGGGTGTTGAATTGCAATTTCGAAATCGAATGGAGAGTTCTAAATGAGAAAGTTGTGTAGGAGAACTGAAAGTGGGGTGTTGAATTGCAGTGTCGAAATCGAATGACGAGTTCTAAATGAGAAAGTTGTGTATAAGAGCTGAAAGGGAGTGTTGAATTGCAATGTCGAAATCAAATAGCGAGTTCTAAATGAGAAAGTTGTGTATAAGAGCTGAAAGGGGGTGTTGAATTGCAATGTCGAAATCAAATAGCGAGTTCTAAATGAGAAAGTTGTGTATAAGAGCTGAAAGGGGGCGTTGAATGTAATGAAGACACGGAATGGGGGAGTGCTGATTGAAAATGTTGTAATTAGGGTGCGGAAATCAAATTTACCATTTCGACAAAGATGGCGAACTGCACGTACATTTGCCCACAAATCTTAGCACATGAAGAATCTAACCGTGCGGATAAAGACGCAAAGAGGGATTCGTTAAACTTCAAAATTTGACATTCAGAGCGTTGTTAGTGCAAGGACGAGTTTCATCAACTTTGGCCTTCCCTTAGCCTCGTTTAGCGGTGTTAGGTACGAAAGGCATTGTGGGAAAATGTACAACCGCCATCTTTATCGGAATAGTCAACAGGGAGTACTAAACGTGACTGATGTTGTATGGGAACTGTGAATGGGCGGGAAATGTGGATGTGAGCCCTGAATGCCGACTGCATGAAGTAAAAACGAGCCCACAACAACGAAGAGCCTCCACTGTGTCAATCCAAAGCGTGAGAGTGACATAGGTTGAGCACAAATGGACGGGACAACTGCGCAACATTCTCGTTCATGTTTATACCATTCCTCTTCTATACACACCATTAGTTGTATTTTCATGCTGCGCTTATATCTTTAAACTTTTCAAAAGATACTCTGCGGATGCAGTAAGTTGTTGGTATCCAAACTACTTACGTACGCTGTCAACTCTGCAGTATATATAATTAAGCGTATTTGTAAAGGTTTACCAAAATGTTTACCGTAAAAGCAGGGTTTCCGGCTGTGTAAAGTCGTCATAAAACAGGCGGACTTGAGTATGACGTCATTGTTTACATTGCTTCATTATAATAAATCAAATTTCAACATGGAGACAATTTGAGTCCAAAATTCGATAGAGTATTGCAAAGTGAATAATCATTGAAAGTTTTAGCTTGGTACACAGAATACTTTGAGAGAAACGAGGCTTCCAAAGTTGCTAAATTACAAAGATTGTACGGCTTGATGGCAAGAGTTGCCTCAACTCCATAAAATTACTGTAAATTTTGGAGTTTTTTCTCCGAAAGTATCCAATGTATCTAGCTAAAATTTTGACTGATTACCAACTGAACTACATTCTATTGAATTTTTGACATATTTTGTTTGAATTATGCTTTTATAATGTAAACAGTGAAATCCGCCTATACGTATTCAGTTCCTAAGAAGAATTTGTTTGCTTTAAAAAAAACATTGAAAAACAAAACATTTGTTGTGACAACCATCGATGTAATTTGCCACAAACTTCGAAGACACTGTCAATTAAGATACTGCATTGGAAACCGACAACTTTTTGTTGGTATGAAAATTAAGTCAACTATACCGTTTTTGAATATTAAAGCGCTGTTCAATACGGTTCATTCGCGCAACGCAAAGTCATTGTTTTCAAATGTCTTCGCTGCTACATGTTATGAGTCTTTTTGAACCGAGGGGTTTGAGATATTAGTGAGGCCTGGGGCCGACCTTCAAAATAGCGTGAAGATTGAAAAGAAAATTTCAGGCAGTTAACTATAGTTTTAATTAGGCACTCGTAGTACAGTTTCCAAGACATGTACACTGAAAATGATGGCTCTGCGCTTGTGAAAGTGAAAAAAAAAGATTTTAAAATTGCTTTTGGGAGCCATGAAGGCGCCCGATAATTGATTAGGGGTGCAATTCTTCGCTGTTAAAAGCCTCTACAACTTCTTAGTTAAAGAATCGAATGCGAATGAGCAGGGGGACAAAATATGATTGTTTACTAATATATATCTGCAGGTTCGCCACACTAGAGGCTGGACGTTTGAGACAGGTCGACTTAACAACTGTGTATACGCGTGTTAAAAAGTAGCTTGTTTTCATCATATGTGGTTCAACAACGAGAGAAGAAAAATTGATTAATATAATATTACTTTATATTGTATATAAGAGCTATATTGTTCAAATTAAATAAAGGTGGAAGTTTGAAGTGACTAAGTTAAAAATACTATTGAGTTCTGAATCCTAGGTTTTGATCTGTCTGTCCACAGTGGCTTGTGCCACTCATAACCCTGAGAGAATCCAGGGCATGTTGGGGTGGAGGGAAGGGGGAGGGAGGGGGTGTTTCTAAAGGGCAGGGAGGGACGGAGATCATGAAAAAGAGTAGGAAAAGGACGGGGGGGGGTAGAGGAGGAGTTAGATGCTTTTAATGAAAAGGGTGGAAAGGCGATAAAGGAAAAAGCCACCGCATACTACACGGATAAATTTTACTTTTCTTATCGTATAATTCACCACCCATAACCGCAGCCTGGTTAGGCCAGTTGGTAAGGCGCCAGTCTGCCTTGCGGGAGGCCCGGGTTCGATTCCCGGTGCCGCACCTTCAATCAGGGCCTTAAAATAACTGAGGAGAAGGTGCTGCCTTAGCTCTGACATCTGCAAACGGTTAAACCCTCGCGTCTTCTCGCATAAGGACGTTAAACCGTAGGCCCTTGGAGTCCAATAATTGGGTTATAAAGCCTGTGTGGTTTTCTGGCTACCCAAGAGTAGTGAAGCTAAATAAATATATAACATTAACCATTTTTTGTTGCAACTGGTCCATCGGGTCCAGTGCCAAAGCCACGTTTCACGAGATGTTTTCCACTTGTCACATGCTTGCAGTTTCGTTTGCCATTGGATGATGCACAAAACAGTTTAAACAAATTATCGGTCACTGCAACTCACTAGCCGAGATTAATGCCTGATCAGAAGTTTTGGGGTCTAATCTTCTTTCACGACAAAAATTCTTGTCCGATCTTTGTCTGCAACTGCCACACACGGCCAGTTTTTCGTCGCAGACAAAGATTTGGAGACTTTTAGGGGAGGGGGGAGGGGGGTGGGACACTAATAATTGAAGATATTTACTTAAAAAGATAAAAATGCAAAGGAGTTGCTCCTTGAAATCAACACGTACGGTGTTCAATTTGTTTGAGATTTTTTTTCGATATTTTGTAACTGCCATTACATGGATGTCAATGTATGACAATGGTACTTCCTAGGAACCCAATTTAGGGGGTGGGGTATTATGTGCCGCCACCTACCACCTTTTTTCAAAAATACTGAATTTCAGGAGCGGTGAGTGGAGAGAGGAGTCCATAATACAATAAAAACTCTGGTTTTGAGAAATTGAGCTCTGAAAAAGTGGGAAGGGGTGGGGTGGGGGGTATGTATCGCCACCCACCACCTCCCCCGACAAAATTGGGTTCCTTAAAAATACCATTGTTTTGACTTCTTCCCTATTAATTACATCGTATTTTACTGTTTACGGCCTGGGCCGCCTGTGGAATCAGTCACAGTGCTATCAAGAGACGCCCCAATCCAGTAGCAAGTCTGAGTCAAAATTTTAAAACCAAAAATATTGGAATTAAAGTTCGCCTTCCTTGAGTCTACCATGTGTTTGTGTCTTTGGCTCGATTGGAGGTGTTCTAGAGAGAAATTCTGTGATCACGGAAAAAAATTAAAAAATTCCTCTAAACACCTCTAATAGCCCAAAAACTGATACACACAAGATACAAGGTAAACTCAAGGTGGGTGACGTTATTGAACAATATTTTTGGTTTTAGATTTAATTATAAGACGTAAAATTAGTTTAAGACATTGATTTTAAAACTTAATTTATAAGACGTAAAATTAGATTTGCTAAACAAGCTTGGGGTGCCTGTGGTTGTCCTTTGACTCCCTCTTACGATCTTTTGATCACTTCGCCGGCCATGGAAGCGTGAAACTGAAATGAAAACAGGCAGGCAAAGGAAATCTTTAAAAACTTCCACTTTCGTAAGTTGTTTAGTGTAACATCAATGGTTACGAAAGACTCTCAGACGGTTGGAGTTCACGCTCCCATTGTCTTGTCACCTGATTTATGGTCTGCGCGGGAGTTCGACGCGAAGATGGTAGTTATCACTTGTCGCGCATAGCATGTAGAAAATACATATTAAACAGTAGTTAGATAATTACTCAGGAAAAAACGGCTAAAGTGTTAAGAAGCAATCGTTGAGAACTGTGTAGAAAACAAGTCAGTCTGCTGAACTGCGTATCGCAGATATTTTTCGTGTGTGTGGTTTGCCGGATTGCATGTCCAGTTTGTATATTGATTTAGCTTCCTATTATAAAAAGGCGACTGAATTTACTTATTAACTGTACCTCCCATCAATTTGACCTGCAAAAAAGCTATTGTGTTGGGAATAAATGCAGTTTGAAAGAATGGACCTTGTTGTTCAAGGCAGACTCAATTTGCCATGTAAATTGCCTCAAAGTCTCCAGACTCCACGAAAGCTTCAACTTCAAGTCAAATTCTGGCTGCTTAGCCGTAATCATCGGTGAAATGTGTAAACTACGTATTTTGAGAGATTGTGTGCCGGTTCAAAAGAGCAGTTTTTCGTGATGAAAAGCTAATGAACTTTATACTCGTGATATAATTTTGCCGTTCATTTATTCGCTTTGTGAGTGATATGATATGTTCGTTCAACCGAAAAAAGCGGCCACCCGTCAGCCAATCACGCTTCGAATAAAACCCACACCTCCTACACGCCTCCATTACGGCTTCGCAGTCGAAATGAACCACAGTTGAACTGAAGTGTATAAACGTAACATCTTTTTGAAAATTTCCATTTATCTTTGCTCTAACAAGTTTTCTCTACAGCCATCGACTTCAAGGTAAGAAACCAACCGAAAAATGCATTGTTTACTTGATTTAAGTTTAAGTAAACCGCAAATGTATGTTTATCCTTGAGCTTTATGTTTTGCTGTCAAACAACTGTCATATGCGGTTTAAAGTAGTAATGCCCGAACATCGAACGCAAAATAAGTTGCGATTTACAACGGGCCTAAACATTTTTTTATTGATCTTTGCAAAATTTGTAGTTTAAAATTGTAAAGTTCAGCTTGTAAAATCGAAGTTGAGCAGAACAAATACGGACACTAAACATAATTTTCTTCTCTTTGACATGGGCAGAAATGTGGTCCATTTTCTGTCCAAGTCGATCATTGCAAAACAACCAACAAAACCTTTGACTTTGTTTCAACCATGCAAGTTAGACGCTTCTTTCCGATGCAAAGCTCAAACGTCTTTCGATTTGAAGACGAGACGAGACGAGACGTCACATGTAATGATGCATAAAACACAGCAAACTTATTTTATGAAAACATCTCGCTACGTAGGGTATTTCGCACTAACTTTTGAGCTCCAAGTATCGCCTATATCAACTATATGCCGTTGTCTGCTTCTGTTCTGTTGGTTTTCAAAGTCTTTCTCGCATTAATGTTATTCGAGCCTGTGTTTTAGTTGTGCCAAGCTGTCTAGACCCAACAAGGAAACAACCGTCCACTGACAGCTGTCCGGCTATGGCCGGCAACACTCAGGCTATTTTTAGGATCAAGTACACGGTTTAGTTCCTTCTGACCCATTTAATAAGCCTTAGTTCCATTTTACTGGCTGTCTAAATTTCGTTAGCATTTGATATGTGCAACACTGTTTATCTTTCTCATAGCAAATATTTTTTAGTCTTTTTTAGTAACTCATATTCAAACATATTCGGTGAAAACGGTGGGAGAATCACCCTCAGGAGTATTTTTTGGTGACCAAAACTTGTATTCTACAAACCAAATACCCTTTTTCCTTTGTGAATGTAACTATGAGAAGAATTAGATGTATGGACTCTTTAGGAGTTACGAAGGTAAGACACGCAAATTTTGAACTCTTTTGAAAATTAAGCTAGCTTTGAAACCAGTCAAACGGAAATAGTACAAGCGGCTTCTGCGAAAAGTTTTGTGCAATTAATTCATTCGGTTCAAAAAACGAGGTTTGTAAAGAAGCAAGCTACAAGCAAAATCATTACGGCGGTGTTCATAGCCTTATGCTCTCTTAACCTTTGGAAAATTCTGGATTGAAGATCATAGAAGCTTGGTATAAACACGATTACTACAGCTAGAACAAGAAGATTCATGCAAATACGAAAAAAAGTTTAAAAAGTAGGCGAATATTTAAAATGATAGGCAAGAAAAAAGATTTATGAATTTTTTAAAACGTTTTTGATACTGGTCATCTTCATTACTAACTTGCGAGTCATCATTCACAGTTACTGCTAAAGATGACCACACCGTCGAAACCGTTTTGAAAATCCATGAATCGAAAACCACTTAGCCTGTCATTTGAAATATTTAGCAAGAAAGTAGGCGAAATTAAAGAATTCTGCTCCAGCTTTTTTTCCGTTCCGATAGTATTGGCCTCTTTACTTGAACATTTATATAACGAAACCGGAACTACAACTACATCCTACACCTATATCGGTATCACTAAAAAAGCAAAATTAGATAAAATGTTGTAGCTTAGAGTAAAAACAACACCCCCGTGGGCGGGAGGGATACTCCCTACATCAAGTGTCGTCTTTTAAGGGGTTAAAATGGTCAGTTCGGTTCTATTTTGTCGCCATCGATTTTACGCGCAACATCAGACAGGCTTTTTCGCATTAGCTCGCGCGCGCGACGATGAAGGCAACCGGATGTAGAAATGAAACAAACAAGCTTGTTGACGTCGAGAGATTTACGTTGATTTCATTGAGAAAAAAAAAGATGTGTATGTCTAGCATTAGGTACCAATACTAAAAAATAGATGAAAAGTTAGAAAGGGACTAGTTCAACTTTTGTTTGAGGATGGTTTGGCGAATTTATATCAAATATTAACTTAAAAATTAATTTTTAAACTTCCCAAAAAATCACCAAATTCAAAATTCTCTTTAAAAATACCAATCTTTAAAAATGAAATATAACTCAAAGCTTATCCGAAAAATCTTAAAATATGTTATAAGCGAATTTCAAATCATGGACGGAGACATTGTAAGAAACATGAGGAAAAGTGGCCACTAAGCGCGCTTTGGGTGTACTTCAGTTTTCGATGAGTATTTTACAGGGGTAATTTTAAACCGGGAGATATTGTTAGACTGGAAAATTTTTATGCTTGGTATATTTCAGGGTATTTTGGAGACTTTTCTGACGGTCATTGCTCGGT
>JAOBAT010094515.1:0-16962 GCA_026413305.1 Hydrozoanthus tunicans | reverse complement strand
ACATAGACACTCAAAACTCATATTAAATCAAGCAACTTTCTTGGATCACACCATCATATTCTTATTTCCCAGAAGATCTTGGAAGCCGAAAACCAAATTATGCAAATTAGATCTGAAGTTTTTTACTATCTCATCAAATCCAAGCAAAAATTAGTTTGAGCATGTAGTTATCTATTACAAGGTGTTGGCAGCGTTACCTTTAAAGGAGTATCAATGAATAGCCACAGAAGTGTCAAAATTCCAAATCTCTTACAAAGTGTTTCAAACTCACGTGACCGTGCAAAGCCTCTATTGGCGGATTTTGTTGTTTCAGTTACATAATAAAAGTATAAACTCAACTTCCGCTTTAAAGTGCAGTTAGTGATAAATGAAAAATTTAGCTTGATAGATTTCAGCCTTTTAAAACTCCAAAATCTACAGTAATTGTAAATCTTGCCATCTTTGTATTCAACAAGTTTGGAAGCCTCGTTTCTCTCAAAGTATTTCTATGTATATTCAATGATTATTCAATTTAAGATACTCTATCGAGTTTTGGACTCGTTTTGTCTGGATGTTAAAGTTTGATTTTTGTTAAAGAGGCAAATCTGACCAAACAATGATCGATGACCGCCGCCTGGTTAGCCTAGTTGGTTAGGCGCCAGTCTTTCGTGCGGGAGGCCCGGGGTCGATTCCCGGTACCGGACCTTCACTCAGGGTCTTAAAATAACTGAAGAGAAGCTACTGCCTTTGCTCAAACATCTGCAAACGGTTAGACCTTCACGTCTTCTCGGATAAGGACGTTAAACCGCAGGCTCTTGGAGTTCAGTAATTGGGTTGTAAAACCTGTTGGGTTCTAAAGCTAAAATGATGTCCGCACACTGAAAGTGAAAGCCGCGTATGACGACCCGGCTCATCAAAATATAAAAGGCAGTTATTTTACCGGAAGTACGTTGAGACATCGATCACTCTTTCACTTTCGTACGTTAATAATTATAATAGGAAATTTAACAAATGAGGCACAACAGCTTACAAGAATTCATACTTCTTGCTTGGCCTTTTTCGATTACGTGTACGAGTCAGCTCTCTCTTGTCTGAGTTACGCTTTGTGAATATAAAAAGACGAAAGTGTCTTTCTTAAAGGCGAATGAAGGATGATAACGTTCTCCGTAAGTCGTTGTCAAACTAAAAAAACTGCAAAATCTAGCTTTTTACGTAGAAATTTTCAAGACGACAGCGTGCAGGTGACCCGCACGGTGCCTAATCCAACGTGCAGCTATGGTATTCACAATTGTTTTCTGCCGCCGTTGGCGCCGTTGCCGTTATCGCAGCCTTGACGCCTCTGTGGATCTCAAGCCTTTCTGTTTATCACTCAAGATATTTTATAGGGAGTTTTTAAACTTAAAAGGCCCTGTCCACAAGTATCCGTTTTCGTAAGAAAACGCAGATTTTTTGCCCCGTTTTCAAAAAGATTTGCGTCGATCCACACGTATTGTTTTCGTACCGTTTTTGCCTGTCCATGTTACAACGGTATCCGTTTTGAAAACGCTTTTTCACTTTCCTGAAATAGATGTATAATGTCAGATATGATCTAATCACGGGCTGTAGGATACACTGGTTACGACTTAATCCTCTTGGCATTGTTTGTTCTTAATACCAGCGTCCTATAATCATTTATTTCCATGTTTATTCGATTTGTATGGTCGTATCAACTCGGTACGTCAATCAATTTTGCAAAATATGTATCCAAATTCATAGTTTCAACTCGGTCTCAGACAAAGCACGTCTAGTTCATCTTTGTTTGTTTATGAATATTTTGCTTCTCCGCAACCACGATTTATGTAAAAATTAACTTTTATCGTTTGATTCGTACACATAAAATAGTTCCATTGAAGAAACAACCAAACAAAAAATTTCGCTCTTGGCAAAAAGCCTAAAAGTTTTCCGAAAGCAAGCTGTCAACCGGGGCAAAGGTCACGAGCAATCCTTGTGAGAACACAAATTAAAAATATTGTTTTGAAATTAATAGGTCGTTCATTTGGAATACAGTTAGGAGCTTGCGTAGTTAAAAGTTCTCGTTAATTGAGAAATTTTCCCATCTGAAAAAATACATACCTGGTGATATAGGCAAAGCTTTAAAGATTTTCGCAAATATATGCAACAGTTGCTCGAATCGTATCGAAAATATTTCGTTTGTTTTGAGTGAACGCGGCATCAAAAATATGCAAAAGAAATGATGCTACTCAGCCTACAGTTTTTACTCGAACGATCTTTTATAATCAAGCTATAAACAAAAGCGATGTTAAAACAAATAAAGCATCACAACTTACCCAAGAAACGTGGTTTTTGCTTGGTCCGACTTGTGAAATAATTGATTTCATTAGCTCCAGATCTATCGTTAGTGCAGGTTAGTTTAAGTTTGAGTTTTTCTACTTTTCTTCGCCTTCAACAACCAAAAGGAAAAAACGCGCTCTCAAAAGAACGTTTTATTAGAATTTTCGGTGTTTGTACAATTACAGTTCCAAACAAACTTTATGTGCTAGGCCGCCCGTCATCCGATCAGCTAACTTGTTTGTCTTGAATCAAAGATTTTTCTTTGATTCAATTTTTTTTTATCAACGAAGCCAGGCAGGTTTCCTTATATGGAAGACAGGTCTGTACGCGCTCGATAATTTTATTTTTTTTACTGTTTTGACATAACGTAACGATTAAAACTGACTGACCGCGCTTCTGTGGCGGCTTACACAACAATGGCGGTTGCAACGATCAAGATTGCGGCGGTGCTCGGACAAAAAGAAATATCAAGGTTTGATCTTTCGCCTCTATATTAAACTCGTATCCAGTATATCCTTCAGCCCGTGATCTAATTAGACCTCATAGCCTGTTTTTCTCTGGATTTCGGGCACACAAAAGCCTGGTTTCCAGTGAATGGGATGTTTTCAACAACATTTTTAACTATTTTTAATTTAGTATTTGAAGTCTAAGTTGAATAAATGGAACCAAAAAAGGATTGAAGTCATTGTGTAAGTGACAACAAAGCAACATAAACAAAAAGCTATTTTTATACCTTATAATTATAATATAATACCTTATTTATATACCTTTATATAAAATTCACTTCTAAATCATCCCAATCAAGATAGAAGCCATGTGATAGCGCTGGTCCGCCATTTTAGATACTCACGGTTAAGTAGTTTGGCGCCTTATCGTACGCGTGTTGTTTTGGTGGCGTCTCGTTTTCAGATAGCATCGTTTTACCGTCCACACTAGAAAACAGCGTTTTCAATTCGCTCAGTTTTCGGTGATCGTTTTCAGCGTTATAAATAGTGTAGTTGATAGCCGTATCCGGAGCAAAAAATAACCGTTTTCATTCGAAAAAGGCCTAGATACGTGTAGACGGGGCTTACGTAAGAAACCAGTGCACCAACGCTGACGACGACGGTAGAAAACAATAGTGAACACAATGGATGCACGTTGGAATGTACCCTGCTCGTCACCTGCACGGCAAGGCGTCGTCTTCGAAACTTCTACGTGAAAATCTTAGTTTTGAGGTTTTTCGACTACGAGAGCGACCTACAGAACATTTCGTTAATCTTCTTTTACCTTTAAGAAAATCCACACTTTCGTTTTTTTCTTTTCACAAAGCATAACTCGGAAGAAAGAGAAAGTAAATTACGACGTTTATATTTTCTGATCAGTTTCAATGGTCTTAAAACATGTTTTAGCTCTTGAGAACCCGCGTCAGTTCACTTAGCTTGTTTTCTTACCAACGGGAGCATTTATCTATGCCTGATTTAGAAACTTGAATTAAGAAAACAAACGTTAAACGCACTCAGGAACAGGCTTCAAAAGGTTGATTTCGTTTATTTTCTTTAGGCAACCTTGCTGATGATACAGTTAGAAGAGTCAAAGAGAGAGCCAACGTCCAAAGAGCTTCAGCACAACGAACAGGGTACGGAACATTGTCTAACGGAGAAAGGACAAACAATGGAGCTGCTCCAGATGGGATTACTAGTAATGATTTAACTGTTGATGGTATTGACGATAACCTTAACACCAACGCTGTTATTAGCGGAGGCACAGGTACCATCAACGTTGTTGATACTAGTAACACCAGTAGCGCAGACACCATTAACGTTGTTGATACTAATAACACCAGTAGCGCAGACACCATTAACGTTATTGATACTAACAACACCGGTAGAACAGACACCGTCAACGTTGTTGATACTAGTAACACCAGTAGCGCAGACACCGTCAACGTTGTTGATACTAGTAACACCAGTAACGCAGACACCATTAATATTGTTGATACTAATAACACTAATAGCGCAGACACCATTAACGTTGTTGATACTAATAACAGCAGTAGCGCAGACACCGTCAAAGCTGTTGGTGATAGTGACACCAATGTCACCAATGCTGTCATTAGCCAAGGTACAGATATCGTCGTTATTGTTGAAAACAAAGGCATTTGCAACACCAATGCTGTAGCTTGTGGAGGCACAGAGACCATCGATATCGTTGACACTAGTGGCACTGGTAACACCAATGCTGTCGCTTGTGGCAACACAGACATCGACGTTGTCAAAACTAGCGGCGCAAGTTGCACCAGTGTTGCCTCCACTGGAGGCGCAGGTTCGTTTTTTACGTCGACGGAGCTGGACGCAATGATCGAGACCCACGAGGAGTTATGTGGCGTTGTTAGTGACACGGTGTCGGCCTACTCCATCTGGTTTGTGCTTCACTGGATTTTCTACGGTCTGACAGACGTTATAGCTGTGATTTTCTTGGCAGAAGAAGTAGCGAACAGAACTAAGTTTAATGTTCCAGCCACAACCTTCGCGTATTTCAGTCTCCTCATAGTCACCCATATCTATTTGTTTGTTATGCCTTGTTGCTGCGCGGCGTACATCACTAACAAGTGCGGGGGTGAGTATAATAAGGAATTTCATGACGAATCTCTATTTAACAAGAGTTATAGAGTGAGTGATTGCCTTGATTGATTGATTGTGAAAGAGTGAGTGAGTGAATGACTGACTGAGTGAGTGAATGAACGATTAAGTGAGAGATTGGTTGATTAAGTGATCGATTGATTAATTGATTGTGAAAGAGTGAGGAAGTGAATGAGTGAGTGATAAATTGATTGAGTGAGTAAGTGAGTGAGAGAATGGTTGATTGATCGATTGATTGATTGATTGATTGTGAAAGAGTGAGTGAGAGAGTGAATGAATGGGTGAGTGAGTGAGTGAGAGATTGGCTGATTGATTGGTTGATTGGTTAATTGGTTTAATGATCGATTGATTAATTCATTGGGTTTGAGTTGCGTTCGACCTTTGTCTTAACCTTTTTTCTGCAACTGAAAATCGTATTTAGCGGTTCAAAAATGGTTCCTTTCCGTGCGCGGCCAAAACAATAATGTCACGTGCTATGACGTAGTGAACTATGAAAGTTGAAAGCAATTGCGGACCAAAGCGAAGAAAGGTGGAAGTTTTTGCGTAGCTGGGGCGCCTAAAGATGTTAGTTGCCAAAACAATACATACACACCGGGTGTACAAATACACGATTTCCAGAAAACTGCAGTTTACTACGTCATCTCGTTCCCAGTCTTCCTACTTTATGGGAACCACTTTTGTGCCAGAATTGTCTCTTAATCCCTTTTTAAGATATGATAAGTTGCAAAATTACGAAAAAACAAATTTAGTTTCATAGGCACTTTAAAAGAAGCCAGACGTTTTTTTAGATTATTCTAAAAATGCTTAAACTTTTATGGTGCAAACCAATCAATCTGAAAATTAATACAAATTTTTCTCAAACGCCGGTATTAAATTATTGGCTGTTAGTAAGGATTTGTCTGATTTTGGTTCTCATTGCTTTGAACAGGCATTCACGGTAAAATAAACAAAACTACTGCTCGAGAGTGGCCCGCTGGCCATCCTTTCAAAGATCGCAGGCACATGGCCATCTTTCTAGCATACCTTAAAGACCGCCAATGTACTTTCAAGATTGGTCGGATAACCTTTACATCCAACTTGGCCTGGTTTTCGCTGTTTCTTGGAGCTGTTGCGCTTTTGTTTCACTTCTTTGACTGACGAAGTAAAAGTGTTCAATAGCTTTCGCCGCAGAATATCGAAACCTCCGCTGTGTATCGACGGTTGAAAGAACTATTAAAGTAAAATAGGGTTTTGCTCTTGGGCAACTGAAAATGAGTAAAAAAGATTTAGTTCCTTTGGCAAAGCCCGCGTGGAAGTATACTTAACTGCTATTGTGATCTATTGAATGCAGTATATGTTTGTACTTGTGATGTTCTTTATAATCAGGCTTTGTTCTCTATTCATAGAACATCTAGTAATTCCTATTAAGATTTATAGATAATCTTGTAACTCCTATTAAGATTTGAAGGGGTACATTAACCTCGCAGGGGACTACGGTGTCCTATTGTTCTTGTACCTAGCACATTGCGCTGAATCTGTAGATAAATAAACAAAAAGAGTATTTTAAAACAACTTGATTCTCTTTTATTCAAGTCTTTACTGGGGGAATAACTTTGATTCCGTTCTGTCGAACTTCTAGTCGACGTTTGGAAAGTAGAACGGAAAACCGGCCACGAACCAGCAGAAACTAAAAGTAAGACTCGAGTGGGAATCAGTCCCATCTCTCAGAAGAAGTTTGAGTGGGTTGGACAGACAAAGTCGTTGTCGTCCTGCATTAACGGGACGTGCGGTTAGATCTCTGTACCTCGTCGTAACTTTAGTAAAAGTGGTGCGTTGATATAGCGCCTCTACATAGGAATGCTCAAAGGCGCTTTACAATGATCAGTTTACCCCCAGCTGGCCGGATATGCGATGGTAAATCGTCAAACAAATTATGCGATATAAATCACCTCGCGTCCGACAAGTGAGAGTTGTATAGTTTTTAATTAAATTGAACAATCCGTCTGAGATCTTCACTTCTTGAAAAATATACCAATATGTAAAATTTGTTCGCCCCGACCCCCGCACACACTTAAGAGATATAAGGTCAGAGCTGAGATGTTTAGTAAGCTTGATTACGCCTATTTACGCGTATTAGAAACGCATTAATCCAGGTTCAAAATTTAATAAATATATATGAAAACATAAACTTAAGCATAGCTGAGATTTTTAGTAAGCTTGATTACGCCTATTATTCAACCATATTAGATAGCCTTCACCAGGATGACTTTATATTTATATACTAAAGCTGAATCCTTTGTCGAGTCTAAGAGGCTCTTTAGGCCGGCGCTTATCTCCGGTTTCGGTAGTGTTAAGTGGATGAGAGTCTTTGACTCCCCCTGGACAGGAAACTAATCGGCTATCGCAGGTTAGCTCCCAGCAGAACTGGTACGCATTTATACATCTGAGTCGACTGGAACAAAGTCGGGTAAAGTGTGTTGTTCAAGAACACATCACACGGCTCGAATTCGCGACCCTAGGACTACGCGGAGTCGAACGCGCTAACCGCACAGCTTAAATGTGTAGCTTGATTCAAGTGAATTTAGTCTTTCCCGTTAGTGAGAATGTTTTGACTGGCTACTTGTTGATTTGCATCAAAACATTTAATTTGTATTTTGTGCAGGGTCAAGCCAAGAAAACAAAAGAAAAAGACGAACAAAGACAAATAATGTTTTTATTCCCAATGCTTGTGTTAACTATTCTCCGGTATACAACCAGTTCATGGTTAGTGGCCTTCGCTTGTTTAACCAAGTTTTGTATGAAGTTGACGCGCGTTTTGTTATAAGGACAATTTTATAAGAACGAGGCTCAGATTGGCCAATTAATTTGAGGCTCGGGCTCAATAGCTAGTTTTTTTAACCTTCAGTAGTTACTAAGCTTCCGTCTTAATTTAATTGAACAATACAAAATAGAGAAGAAATGGTTCGCAGTTTATAATCACTGGAAAATGACTCGGTCAACCCACAACAAATGAATTGATCACTGAATTTGTTTGTATTGCAATACATTAGACTTCTGAAGTTTTTATTTGATTTAAACCACAAATACAAAGAAGAACAATTCTGAAGAAGAACCTGAGGCTCAAATCACCAAAAATCAAGAGCTGTGAGCCTCCCCCAAATTTTTTTGGTTCTTTTTAAAAACAAACGTGTAAGTAATACTATGACACGCTGTCGTAAATTAGCGACTTCACGACAAAACTACAGCTTATATATATATTCATTATTTTAAAAATTTTCATGATACCGTTTTGTCTCTTAGAAACCTAGCTAATGAATTATGGAAATTTAGCAGACATCAAATAGTATATATGATTTGAGAATTTAAGACCAGTTGTAAACGAAACTCGAGTTGCATGAAACAACCGAACCGAAACAACGGATGTAAAAACAGGCAAGCAGATTTCAAACTTTTCCTTTTTTTACTTTATTCTCTCGCATTAACTCGCGGTTTAACTACATTGCATAGAATAACGAAATACAACTTCGTATAGTTAGATAAAATAGAAGTACGATAATGAAATAGAACATGCATGATAAAAGACGATTTTCAACTCGGTCTGCCAATTTAGTCAAGCGATTATTTAAACTTAAAACTCGTTTGTAACTGCTGACTAATTTTTTGTTTTTAACTCGTCTTTTTATATATTTTAACTCAGTCATGTTTTTACTCGCCGTCGTTCTGGCTCCTTATGGATAGCGTGTCGTGTATACACAGTTGGTTTTCTTTCTGACACTTGGCAGCAGAGCAATTCATTTCAACGGTGTCAATACATTAAAAAGCTCTTCACTGAATTCAGCTAGCCTTCTCTAGCCTCGACGTCTATATATATCAATGGCAGGCAGAGATTGTAAAAAGTAGCTAAAGGAAAGATTTTCAAGAGCTCAACTGAAAACGAACTCAGACATGAAAAGCAATATTCTACTAAAACATTCCTAGTTTAATTTTGCAAAAATAATTTGAAATTCAAATTTATAAGAAACTCGTTATGGTCCAAACAAGACAGGTGTCGAAATTAAAAAACTAAAAGAATAAATTTGATTTCAGCTCACAGTTATGTTCGAAGCTTTTTACAACTAGTCCAAACTGCAGATGAGATCTGTAACATTTCAACGGGACTTCTGGTTTTTTTTTCTAACATTTATTGTAATATTCCTTTTTTTGTAAGAACGGTCTGAAGGGAAGGTTCTTAGAAATTTTGCGATTCTAGCATCAATGTGTTCTTAAAATGTTCTCAAGATAATCATCAATATAAAGGAAGCAGATAGAGTGAAAAAGAAATCAGCAAGGAATCTTATAAGTTGCTCTAAGTTGTAATATTTCCACGAATTTTACTCCAATTGCAAACAATGTTGAACACCACTATTTGCCGAGTCCATGATTTTGTACCGTAATGTAACAAAATGAAGTTCTCGGCCATTTCTCGGTGTGCTCTTAGCATGTTCTTAAAGTGCCTATAACACTAAAAAGTATTTCTGTCACCACTAAAAGTATTTGGAAACTAAGGACGTTTAAGAAAATAATATTTGAAATCGGTCATATTGCCGATTTTTAATACACATTTTGTTGGTTCACGATCGCGTTTTAAGGGGACTAGGTTATGACGTCATTCCCGGACATCTCTGAATCAAAAAACAGCAAGATGGACACGAATGAATCGAGATTTTTTATTCAGAAGTAGATTCCAATTCCTCATACAGTTCATATTACGATTGGAGCCAGTTGTTACGCTTGGAGCCAGTTATTACTCTTGGAGCCAGTTATTACGCTTACAGCCAGTTGTTACGCTTGGAGCCAGTTGTTACGCTTGGAGCCAGTCGTTACCCTCGCAGCCAGTTATTACGCTTGGAGCCAGTTATTATGCTTGGAGCCAGTTGTTACGCTTGGAGCCAGTTGTTACGCTTGGAGTCAGTTATTACTCTTGGAGCCAGTTATTACTCTTGGAGCCAGTTATTACGCTTACAGCCAGTTGTTACGCTTGGAGCCAGTTGTTACGCTTGGAGCCAGTTATTACGCTTGGAGCCAGTTGTTACGCTTGGAGCCAGTTGTTACGCTTGGAGCCAGTTATTACGCATGGAGCCAGTTATTATGCTTGGAGCCAGTTATTACGCTTGGAGCCATTTGTTACGCTTGGAGCCAGTTATTACGCTTGGAGCCAGTTGTTACGCTTGGAGCCAGTTATTACGCTTGGAGCCAGTTATTACGCTTGGAGCCAGTTATTACACTTGGAGCCAGTTGTTACGCTTGGAGCCAGTTGTTACGCTTGGAGCCAGTTGTTACGCTTGGAGCCAGTTGTTACGCTTGGAGCCATTTGTTACGCTTGGAGCCAGTTATTACGCTTGGAGCCAGTTCTTACGCTTGGAGCCAGTTCTTACGCTTGGAGCCAGTCCTTACGCTTGGAGCCAGTTATTACGCTTGGAGCCAGTTGTTACGCTTGGAGCCAGTTGTTACGCTGGAGGCCAGTTGTTTGCCTAGTTTCTGGGCAGAGCCTCATTTTATATTAGAACTGAGCGGCAAATCTGTCGAGAGATAACTGCACTGATTAAGAATAAGCTTTATAGTGGGTAAGGTTTATTATAGTGAACCCTGGGTTTACCGTCAGCGCAAATCGAGGTTTTTTAGGAACAATGCCCGGCTCTGGGCTCCCGGTGGATAAAAGTTAATAGCGAACGCACGCACAAACGACACAGAATAAAAGTAAAAATTCAAAAGGTTTTTCATTCATGCGTATGCGTCAGTCCCGAGAATGACGTCACTCCGACCTAGGACCAACTCTGCCGATAAGCAATAACGTACTTTCAGTGGAAAAACAACTAAACCATCGTCCATCGTTTTTCCAAATATCAATGCAAAAACACAATATTGGTAAGGTTCATATTCACGTGATGTATACACTTAAAAAGGCTTAGAATCTATTTTTAGATCCTTTCATCTGCGAATTTTACAATCGGACGCTGTCGCGAGTTCTAAGACATATTAAAGAGGAACTAAACCCTAAAGCCAGCTTTCGACAGACAAAATCTTTAACTGAGTGTGAAAATGATATTAAGAATATTTCCTCGTATCGCGCTGACTTTCTGAGAAATTCGAGTTTAAAACACGTTACTTGCCGCATTGTACCGGCGGCTCAGAAATAGGGGTTAAGCTGAGAGAGAGCGGAGAGAGAGAGAGGCTATGACGTTAGATATGGGTAAGAATTGGCTCGGACTAAAACACTTCATCATTGGAGCGAGATACCGCATACAATGTAAGTTGTAACTTTCACTCTTGACTGTGTAAGCGAGCTTATGACAACAAAAACAGTTCAAGCGCTCGCTCGCTCCCCATAACCTATGTCACACGTTACCTTCATTTACCGCTGACAAGTCGACAAGCGCCCACGCTCAATGACCCCAAACGACCCGAAACACGTACATATAAAACTAGGATTTCTCGGAAAATCAGCGCAACACAAGAAAAAATACTTTTAGATATGTTCTCAACACCTCGAAGGAATTCATTTAAAAATGTTTGTTTTAGAGTTCAGTTCCTCTTTTACATAGGCATTCTTTTTTTTTTTTGCAAGAATATATTTTATATATTGAGGCTGAAATTGGCCAAATTCAAGAATATCTTTAAATTAATGCTGAGGCTCAAGTTTTGTACAGAACGGTGACCGTTTCGGTTTCGTTTCCGCGACAATTTGACAGCCCAGGTGTCGGATGAGTTTAAAGTGGTTACATGATCCGGCGAATTTCAGAGCCGGTGATGTTTTGACAGCTTGTGGATATTGAAACTCCCATTCGACTCGGCCAGCGCCGCGTCTTCAAGCAGCGAATTGTGTTTTTATTTTACCAGAATTAATGAATTATCACAAAGCACCTCATGAGGGTGGTTTTAAAGGAATGCAAATCGTGAGCCCCACGCACATTTTTTGCACTAAATAGTTCTTAGGCCACTACATCTCACTGAGGCTACGTTCGCAGTTTGTGCTCTGGCACTGTGTCAAGAAACGGCCCTAGATATGACCGTGGACAAAACCAATACTAGGCAAAGACCTTGTATCTAGTCCGGCCCTCAGCACCGGATTAAAAAAGCCAGTAGCGCGGGCACCGTGTCATAACACGGCCACGGCTACCTCATTTGGAGACTAACAATGAGAAACTATAAAATCGACGATGAATTCAAAATGAGGATAATAACGAACTTCGCAAGACCTAAACGCTGGACAGAGGATAGTCGAATCCATATCTTCAGTATATATCACTACGTGCATGAACTTATACACTTATACATGAAATATATGTTAACTTTTACAATCATCTTCCAGCTGCAATCTAGTATAATATTTCACAGTGTGCGGCGAAAACTGTGCCTATTTACGTTTGTTTTTGTTAAACAAGGTTGATGTCTCTCTTTGAAAATAAACTTGGGACATCTTGTGGTTAACCTAACAAATATTAACTTCCTTCCGTGTATAACTTTACAAGGTCATTGAATTTCAGGCTACGTCATATTTGCATAACAATCTCAACCGCCGCTGCTCTTGGCCTTGCTCTTGCGGCGAAGAAACCTCAAAGAGTCGATCTACATCTGAAAATCCTCTTTTTTTGCAGGACAGCTGACCTTCATTACAATCAAACGTGTTTTTCTCAAGTGCCACTTTGAAGGCTTGGAAGTGCCGGTCACACACTGGCGATTTTATAGAGGATGTTGGCATAAGCTATAGATTCTGAAACGTCGTGACGCAAAGGCTTCGACCAACAGCGAAAATGATGCAGCGAATTCGACAGAAGAAGTTCGCTGTTATCGTGTGTCTTTGTTGTGTTTTAATCTTGATTCTACACTTCAGCGATCCGTCAGTTTTGCATGTGTTTTCGACCAGAATCCGAAACGTGAACAGAAGAGACGCCGTTCCGAACCGCGGATATCAGCTCAAGTCAAGGTACAGTATTGATTGCTTTACAATATTATTCTAGCTGACTGACTTATCGACGAAATTATTCTCAATTTAAGGATGTATTTTATTTGTAAGACGCTTGTTTTCGAAGGGACTGTAAATAGCCCGAGGACAAGGAACGCCGTCAAAACTCAAAGAATTATTTATTTCACAACCGTTGACAACTGCTTTTGCGAGGAGTATTAGCATTTCTGAGACTGAAGTCAATTAAAGGTGGTTTGTTGAAAATAATATGAGCCTTATACTTGAGATATTACCTGTGACAATCAGTGGTCGATATTAGAAAAGCTGTTTCGACATCAGTGTTGAGTTTATGAGTCTTAAAGTAAAGTCAGACGCCCTGTTGAGAGATTTCCTTCGTCTTTCACTTCGTTTGAATGAAACTGCACTCACATCCGCTACAAGGAGGTGCGAGACTATAATTGCTTTATTATTCTATGAACTTAAACACCAATTTAAATCAACCCGAACTCTCTCTACACGCCACGTAAATAGAAAGACGAACTATATCGGATGAATCTCTATTTGAAGTAATTCTTTTGTATTATCATTAAGGGAACCGTGTCGATTTTTTCTAAATTCATTTATAAGTGCTCGAGTTCAATAGACGACGGTTAATTAATTCTTCCCCATAGTAGCCACAAAATTTATTTGGATAGTTTCATTTTTAATTTTATGTTACACGATGTAAAAAGGTGAGTAGAATCTTGTTCGGATCACAAGTTTCTCCTGTTCGTCGCTGTTGAAGGTTTCTCCCATTATTTGTTGCGTTTTTGGTGGCAGTTAATATATTAAACAACCTCGGGTCATGAGTCACAGGCTTAAATAAACTTCTAGATATCGGTTCTTCCTTTGTCAGGTACTGGCTGTATGAATTTTTTATGCACACTGAAAATTAACAAACAAGCGTGACATCCGTTCTTTGTTTCCATTGTATAAATTCTATAGGCGAATTTTATATGATTCAAGAAATTAAAAAGTTCTCTTGTTTCTTTTCATCAGGGGTCTGATTGGCACTTATTTGTCATTTATTATTTAGAAGATAATTTCAAAGCTAAATAGCAATAAGTTCTCACTTGTGAACTCAAAACAACACAGAACAACGTATTTCATTCGTACGAGCCATTTTATAACTCTTTGAAGGGACTACCGTACTTTGTATGGCCCGTTTCACTTTTTACACTCCGTCCTAAAGTCGTGCTATTAAAGCTAGCTCGGCTTGCTGAAGTCGGGTTTTATAAGTTTAGATGAATTCAGCACGGCGTCTAAAACAAACCTCAATTATCTGGAGCTAAAGCCGTGTAACACGGATCAGTTTGTCGTGCTACCTGACCTTAAAAGGGGTTTGGTTTCAAACGCCGTGCTGAGGTGGAATTTTCTAAGTTTAGATGAGTTTAGCACAACTTAACCACGGCGTCTAAAACAAACCTCAATTAGCTGGAGCTAAAGCCGTGTAACACGGGTCAGTTTGTCGTGCTACCTGACCTTAAAAGGGGTTTGGTTTCAAACGCCATGCAGAAGTCGGGTTTTTTAAGTTTAGATGAGTTTAGCACAACTTAACCACGGCGTCTAAAACAAACCTCTATTAGCTGGAGCTAAAGTCGTCTAACACGGGTCAGTTTGTCGTGCTACCTGACCTTAAAAGGGGTGTGGTTTCAAACGCCGTGCAGAAGTCGGGTTTTCTAAGTTTAGATGAGTTTAGCACAACTTAACCACGGCGTTTAAAACAAACCTCAGTTAGCTGGAGCTAAAGTCGTCTAACACGGGTCAGTTTGTCGTGCTACCTGACCTTAAAAGGGGTGTGGTTTCAAACGCCGTGCTAAAGTCGGTTTTCTAAGTTTAGATGAGTTTACCTGACGGCCCTAGCGCTGCGTCTGAACCAGGCGTAGATGGCAATCCCATCGGAAAGGGAGGTGCAAGCGAACACAAGCCGAGATTTCACCTGGTTGTAGCAAGACGGTGATGAGACAGCCGCAACTTTTTAAAACTGGAATCGCGTTATTGACCGTGACACCATCGATTATTATTTTAAAAAATCTTCCAAGTATAGTTATATTGGCTGCAGTACACGCTTTTTATAGAAGAGTTTTGTAAGAACAAAAACAAGTTAAGAACTGGATAGCTGATCTTTTTAAACTTTACTGAGCTTTTTTTTTACTTAGCAATATAGAATGAATGCTGAAAACATGATTCGCAATTTTTCTGTTTTTTAAAATCATTGTCATTGCTCAAATTATATGCTGAAAACATACTCTCAGATGCAAAATAGAAGTGGGGTCAATAAAAACGGGGGATGACGTTTTCTTAATAGTTTATTAACGGGGGGTCCATTTAAACGGGAGGATGAGAAATTTCTGAAAAAGTTGATGAACGGGGATCGAAATAACCAAGTACAGAAGTTAGATGTGCTTTTAATAAGCTATGGATAAATTTGTTGAATTCTAAACTCTAGATTTTTGTCATCTGTGCTGTAACCCAAACAAAAAAGAGAAAACGGTGCCGCATGATGATCGAACCAAAACTTGAAAAATGATTAACCGGGGGGAGGGTCCTAATTAGCCCCCGGGATACGCGCTCCGGGACATTTATTTGGCATCTGAGAGTATTATATAGTTCCTTTCGATGTATGTGTACTGCAATACCTTCGGCTTAGTTTTTATCCGATTTAAACCACACACTCAAATAAGAACAGTTTGACGCTCAAATCGCCAAAAACCTAAGAACAATGAGCCTTGGCCAAGTTAATTGTTCTTATAAAAAAAGGTGTAACCATAGTTAATCGAGAGACTGGTTTTGAAGCCATTGTTGTTGGTCTTTGTTCGTCATTTTCCTTTGTTAACTACTCCTGAAGGTGGACAAAATACAAAGGGTTTTTCAGATGCAAATCAACAAGTAGCCAGTAAAACACCTGAAACACAGAATGTGCACGGCCGCGGTTCGTTCAATTTAACCTGCAACAAAGCATCTTTGTGTGTTCTTTGTATTAATTTCCCTTTTGAAGTTTGCCGGATTTCATAACCAGGCCCTAGAATAACTATGGTGTAACAAAGCGGTGTTAAATATCACAGTTGGCGCATTTCGATTTCAATAGTAGTTTTTAGAAACAGTCAAAAGCGCTAATCTGTTCCTTTACTTTCCATACTTATTATATATGGTGTGAGCACGGATCTCTGCAAGATTATCCCAACTTTGTAGCGAATTTAGACTTGTAGCCCTACTTTAGTTGCACAACTGTACTCAGGTTTTTTAGTTTTGTCGATTCCGCGACGTGCGAGAATTCTAAAATCGTAAATATGTCAGATCTCTTCACGGTTCGACTTCTTACGTTTTCCCTGACCTTTGGTATTGCGGCGTGCCGCAAAGTGTTTGTTTTGTCTATCATAACGGAAATTAGACAATGCTGTTATTTTTGGTGTGGAGAATCAAGTCAGTGGGTTTTCCTTCTTGGAAGTCAAGGATAGAAATAATCTTTAATATTTTACTCAGCCTTTGTACGCAGCAAGATTCGTTGATAAAACGATACTTATTCGATCGTCTTGCGATATTGGTCGTAACTACAGTTAGACCCCGATAATTCGCACTCAGATTATTCGAAGTCCCCGCTAATTCGAAGCAAAGTTAATTTCCCTTGGTTTTGCCCGACTTTTCTTAGTCATTTTACCTCGGATAATTCGATCTCGGATATATCTAAGACCCCGGTTATTCGAAGTAATTTCTGATCCCATAGACTGAATTTTACCCCGATAATTCGAAGTTATAATTAAGTTACTGGCTGAATGAAAAAGAACCAACGCTACATCGGAATTAGGATATTTATCAAGTAGTTACGTTATAACACATTTCATATTTAGACGCGAAAACATTTCACAGCTCGTTTATCCCATTAGAATTCTCTAAAACAGTTCACAGTGCGTTTTAAACGTAATGAAAATCCGTAGGCAAAGCATCTGTGGTCACTTTTATACTTATATTTTGTTTTCTTTGAAGTTAAAAAAATGTTAAAATATCAAAAAATGGTATAAAAGTTAAATGGTGTTTAAAACTAACGTTTTCGACTTATAAAGTCATCTTCAG